>APFE031408733.1:0-15755 GCA_000404065.3 Pinus taeda
CCAATCTAGCTTTATGTTTATCAATACTTCCATCAGCATTAAATTTAGATTTATAAAGCCATTTGCATCCTATGGGAACTTTGTTTTTAGGCAATTTTGTTAATTCCCATGTGTCATTCTTCATTATAGAGTTATATTCTTCATTCATTGCATTTCTCCATTCTTCATATTCTTTAGCTTCATCATAGCTTGAAGGTTCTACAACATTCATAATCTGAGACATTAATGCATAATCTTTATACTTTACAGGTACCTGACTTTGACGTGATGACCTTCTTGGAGTTTTACTGCTTTCATCTTTCTTTTTGCTTTGCGGAGTCCCCTCTCCTTTTCTTGGAGTATCATGACTGCTTGATGCCCCTTGCTCTTCAGTTTGTATCTGTTCATGTGCTTGTTCCTGTTCTTGCTCATCATTTGTATCTAATTTGACATAATTATCAATATCATGCCATACACTAGTATTATTTATTTTATCACCTTCATTAGCAATCTCATGAAACACCACATCCCTACTTGCAAGCGTCTATGAGTATTGGGATCAAACAACTTGTATGCTTTTTGTTTATCACAATAACCAATAAATATGCACTTAATTGACTTTGCATCAAGTTTTCTTCTTTCATCTTTAGGAATGTGAGCAAATGCCTTGGAACCAAAAACTCTTAAATGACTCACTTTTGGTTTGTACCCATAAAATGCTTCAAAAGGTGTTTTAAGCTCTAAACTTTTGGTTGGACTCCTATTTTTCAAATAAACATAAGTATTAATGGCTTCAGCCCAAAAGATATTAGAGATATTTTTACCTTGAAGCATACTACGTGCACATTCAACTAGTGTTCTGTTTTTCCTCTCAGCAACTCCATTTTGCTGAGGTGTATGTGGCACTGTAAATTGTTGCTGAATCCCATTGCTTTTACAATATTGATTAAATTCTCTTGATTTGAATTCTCCCCCTTGATCAGATCTCAAAATTTTGATGTAATTACCAGTTTGTTTTTCTACCATATTCTTAAATTCTTTAAAGTACTCAAACACATCACTCTTTCTTCTTATGAAATAAACCCAAGTATATCTAGATCTATCATCCACAAAAATAAGAAAATACCATGCGCCACCAATAGATCTAGTTTGCATAGGTCCACATACATCAGTATGAATTAGTTCAAGTACTTCCCTTTGCCTTTTTTCTTTATGTATAGGAAATTCCTCCCTATGTTGCTTGCCAAGTACACATGCTTCACATTCAACATGATCATTCTTTAAGACAGGAAGCCCTTCAACCATAATGTTATTTTGAAGTAACATTAAATCTTTGTGATTTAGATGTCCATACCTTTGATGCCATAAATCTACTGTTGACATTGTTGTAGATGCCAAAGCTTGATGACTTTTCCTGGTCACATCCAGCTTATACAAGCCTCCAACTCTGGTTCCTGTGGCAATAACCTTGTACTGATCTTGGATGTCTTTCACTATACACTGTGATTTAACAAATTCTACCTTCAAATCTTGGTCAGTAATAGTAGAAACAGAGATTAAATTCTTTTTGATATCAGGGACATACATCACATTATGAATCTGTTTCTCTTGTCCATTAGGTAAATTCACACCTATTACTCCATAACCTTGAACTTTAAGTGATCTGTTATCTCCTAGGTAAACATATGTTCCATCAATATTTTCATTATATTCATCAAACCACTCCCTATTACAAGACATATGGAGTGACGCACCAGAATCAATGAACCAAGCATTCTTATCATCATTTTCCACAGACAATGCAGCATCAGAAACAAATAATTTAAGATTTTTAAATCCATCATTGATATCCTTGTCCACAAAATTTCCATTATGCCTTTTGTTTCTTTGCCTAGACTCATTATATTTTCTTTTATAACAATCTTTAGAATGATGTCCAGGTTTGCCACAATAATAACACTCATCACTTCTCTTTGGAAATTTAGACTGTGTCATACCTTTTTGTTTTGCTTGAAACTTGCCTCCTTTGTTCTCGCCCCATGGCTTGCCTCTGTATGGATATTTGCCCTTGGCCACCAATGCCAAATCTGAACTGCTAGAGCCCAAATTAAAGTTCTTCATTCTCTCCTCCTCTTGTAGAAGAATTCCTGTCAATTCATCAAATAAAGGGGGTTTCTCTCTAGTTGCAAGACTTGAAACAAAAATTTGGTAATCTTGCACTAAGCCATTTAATATGATAGTGACTAAGTCAGTATTAGACACCTTTTCACCAATATCTCCTAACTTATCACTTAAATCTTTGACACGAGATATGAAATTGCTTATACTTTCATTTGCTTCCATTTTTAGAGATAAAAGCTTAGTCTTCAAAAACAAGATTCGGTTTGTATTTGTTGTTTCATACAAACCCTTCAATGTATCCCATGTTTCTTTTGATGTATTGCAATCTCTGATATGAGGAATAATGTTGTCCTTTACGGACATACGCAGCAATACCTTTGCTTTTGTCTCCCTTCTCTCCCAATCTGGAATAGAACCTGCAACAGTGGGTTTGGGCTCATCCCCACTTACAATGGACCACAAATTATTTCCTTCTAAAATAGTCATTAACTTGAATTTCCAATTCACATAATTTTCTCCATCAAGTTTGGTGGATTCATTCATATAATTATCAAGCAATAAATTTTCCATGATGGAAAAGAAACTTTCTCCAATCACCAATATTCAAATATTAGAGAGGGCAAACTCAAACACATAAACCACAACTTGCAACTTCACAACTTCAATATTTCCTTAATAATAAAAACCCTCCTATTTTTTTTAATAACACTTTTCCTTTTCCTTTTTTTTTTTTTTTTCGAAGATGAAGTTGTAATAGCCAAAAATAAGATAGTACGGCGCGCATTTTTTTTAAGTCACCTCTTTAAAGTCTGTTTGAACGGAAATTGGGCTCAAATTTACCATTTGATACCATGACATCGATCAGAGGCGCACAGCACACCAACACCACAAGAACACTGAACACAAGAACACACGAAACTTGTCTCTATTCAACAATGAACAGGTATATATACAAGCTGGAGAAGTTTCTGGAGACGGGTTCAGTCGGTGGCTTACTGGGAAAGCTTCAATGAATCCGCCGACTTCATTAAATGCAGCCGTTTCTACAGGTTTCTAGATCGAGCATTAAATTGGGTGGTTGGAATTACATTTAGTTTCCAACAGCTTGACTGATGTTATTGTAAGAAATACAATTATCCATTTGCAAAATTCATTACTAGAAATACAACGAAAAAGTTAAGCTACAGATCATTCTCGAAACTCTAACAAACATTTATTAGTATCGATGCTTCGGAGAGAGACATTTTGTTATTGATTTTCTGGGTTATCACTGCGTTAATGATTTTGTCTCCGATAACTTTCAACTTAACTCTGCTCATGGAAATATAATAAGATAGAAAATATTATGTTTCTTTTAAACAAACACCAACGCAGTAACATACTATACATTAGAAAACAAAAGTTGATTTTCTAAAACAATACACCAACTATTATACTTTCTAAAATTCGGTTTGATGATCAAGAGTCAAAGAACATTTGGTAAAGTGCATTCCAGTGACGGTATTTAGCTACAGGATGAAATCTGATATGATATCCACATATACTTTTTCATATCTAGGGGATTCAAAAGTACTTCGTCCCCTTATTATTATGCATTTGATATGACATCGACATATGCTTTTTCAAAAGTACTTCGTCCTCTTATTATTATGCATTGCAGTTTAAATGTCATTTGAATATACATAGTTAAATATAGAGAATGTGACGTCACAAGCACAGAGCATCACTTCTCTCGTATCACTAAGAGTTGAATTGAAAGCATTTTCTCCCAGAAAGGTTTCTGTAGGTGCAACAAAATTAAGTTTACATGGATATCATTTGGAATACAGTTAGGCCGTGGGGAAGGACTACTCCCCCACTCCTACATGTCGTCGGCAGAATCTAAGAGGAGCTGGAAGGATTCATAAGAGTGTACATAGATGGCTCTGTGGAGAGGTTCTCTTCTCTGTATCCAATGTCACTCACCTGACAAACTCGATCAAGCCGCTCAATAGATAGGATTATGTGATGTCTGTGGTTCGTAGTGGGAGTCCCTATAAGAGCATATGTTCATTGGCAAAATAAAATACTTTGACACGGAAGCCCTACATGACTGCGTGTGGCATTTTCCTCAATCATGGTCACAAATACAATGTTTTGTGTGGAGAAGCCAATGTGCTGAGTGTGAAGGTAGAAATGAGGGGCAGACTTCTACACTTTTCACATAGACTTCCCTTATTATCATATATTTTACAATGGAACTAATACCAATACTAGTCTTAAGGGTGAAAGAATGAAGATGATTACACTTTTCGGCCAACGAGATGCTGCCAAGTGTCTCGCTGTGGTAGGCCCATATTCGACCAACGAGATGCTGCCAAGTGTCTCTCTGTGGTAGGCTCATATCTGGCCAACGCTCTGCTGCCAAGTGTCGCTTTGTGGTAGGCCCATATTTGGCCAACGAGCTCCGGCCAGGTGTCGCTCTGTGGTAGGCCCAGATGGGGCAAAGAGATGTAGCCAAGTGTCACCCTGTGGTAAGCCCACATCGGGGCAACGAGGCACTGCTAAGTGTCGCCCTGTGATAGGCCCACATCGGGGCAACAAGACGCTGCCAAGTGTCGCCTTGTGGTAGGCCCAGATCGGGGCAACACGATGCTGCCAAGTGTCGCCCTGTGGTAAGACCAGATCTGGAGGGACCAAATATGGCATGAAATTTAAAGTTCTTCCTCTTTTATCGAATTGAAGCCTTTAAAATTTATTTAAGCATTGTGAATTTCATTAAAAGTAAAAAGACAAAATGTGGAGAATTATGTTGTTGTCCTAATGATATTTTTTTCAAAAATATTTAATATCCTATAATATGTCATTTTTTCATTAAATTAAATACCTTTCCTTGCAAATCTTCCCACATGTTAAGAGGTATATGTGCACTCACTTAGCATAACTTAATCTAAAAGGTGTATTTTTAAAATATTTATATATAAGCATGATCTACAGAGAGAGGCCTAATCTTTTCATATTAAAATTTTATTTTTTATGGAAAAATATATCTTTTATTTTTTTCGAAATTGGCTATGTAATATTTCAATTACATTTTACAAACACGTGTTCATGTAAGGTTTTTGTCAACTATTTAAATAAATTGAAAAACCAAAAGTACCCTTTTGAAGAGGACTAGTAAACAAAAATAGTGGTATTTTTTTAATTTTTTTTGCTATGTATATTTTATGATATTGATTTTTTATTGATCCGTAAAGTGTTGTGGATAGTTCACTTGACAATTCATGACAACAGTTCTAAAAATAATATATTAAAGTACTGAGATTTTATGTTATTACACTTTATTAAACTTTAAGATCTGTGGATTTAATTGTAATTAGTGCATGCAAGCAAATAGAAATTATGTAGAAAAGTAGAGAACGACAAAATAAACTTACATGTAAGACATGTAAGACACACGATATGCTCTCTCGGAAACCATTTCGAGAGAAAACTGAGCTGGAAGGTGAAACCGCTTCACTGTCTTTCTTTGTTTGGAAATATGGTTGTAGGCGCAAAGAAGTAATGCGTGTGGCCCATGGGCTACTACAATGAACAAATCCTCTCTATGTGCTCTATCTCATATCTCTCCTGGCTATCTTTGCTCATCTATGGAACAAAATGTTCTCGAAAGAATAACATGCCTCTTCCTCCAAATGGCTCCATTATAACACAACCCGATAGCCTACTAATGGTTAAATTTGACTACATCAATTCTTAACTAGAGTTACAATATAGACTGTGCTAGAGTCTTTCACATCACAAACACATGGCTAGCCTATTTTTCATAAATAATGGGGGCTGACATGGCATCCAAACTATAGATGTTCAAACAAGAAGGTCAACTTAGTGGCAAAATTTTTGCATACAGACTTCAATTGGTGCTCTTCATGCGCCATTAGAAAGGTATTTGTGTGTAGAATAGCATGAAAGGTTGTTGTGCTAAAGCAAAAAAAAATTACCACCAAAAAAATATTGTTTGATGCCTCAAAACGTTTGTGGAAGATTTCAGACCCTGTTTCACCAAACTGGCTCCTGACAGTAAAAATAGTCATGTGAATTGATTCCTCCGTGTTTTTCACTCCAAATGCATTGAGATGGATGACAAATAATATAATGATCCAATTCGGATCATATCTCCCCATTTTGGGAGAATTTTGATCCCCAAAAGATTTTACTAAATGAGGTGAGGAAATTTTTCCTCCACCTTCTCTTTGGTGTACCATTTAGCTTTTCCTAGAAGTGGTCCTTTCAACCCAATTTTCCAAAGGTCATGTTGTCAATGTCTTATAGTTTTGGAGCTCTTCTACAAAATTGTATCTTTTGTCAACTCTACTTGAGTGTCTGGTGCCAAATCATCCACAGAAGGTAGGACTTGTTCCTCTTTCCAATCTAACATAGAAGGCTCATAGATTTTCAAATTCTCTACATTCACAACTGAGTAAATGCGCATATATTTTTGTAAACTAAGTTGATATGCATTATAACCCACATTTTCTAGTATCTCAAAGGGACCATACCTTAGAGCCTTGTCTTTCTTACCTGGCTCCTGCAGCCTCTCCTTGTTCAACTGTAGCCTTACTCTATCTCCCACCTTGAATGATTTCTCTATTCTGTGTTGATCATGACTAGCCTTAAATCTGTCTGATCTTCTTCTATAAATTTTTCAACCCTAAAAGCATCTCCTTTAATATCTTCCCTCAAGCCTCCTTACTATTGATATGTAATATCAAAAGGTGAATGTGGTAAATATCCAAAACAAGTCTCAAATGGGAACTTTCATGTAGAAGTGTGGACTGCTCTATTATAAGAATGTTGTATATATACCATATTCTCATCCCAATTCTTCATATTCTTCTGGTTGTATCCCCTCAGAAGCTGCACCAAGTCCTGTTGACTACTTCTGTCTAACCATCTATCTGTGGATGCAATATTGTAGACCTCTTCAACTTTGGGTCCATCTTCTCTAATAATGTAGTCTAGAATGCACTCATAAATCTTGTGTCCCTGTCTAAAATGATGCTACTTGATATCCCGATGTGCACCCACACCGGTCCAAAGAACAATTTTGTTGCTTCTTCTCCACTAATTATCTTTTTACATGGAATTAGAACACACATCTTATTGAACCTGTCAACTACCACAAACAGATAGTCATGTCCTTTGCTGGTTGTCAATAAACCTCCCACAAAGTCCATGGAAATGATTTCCCAAGGATGAGTAGGTATAGGTAAGCGATGATACAGATGTTGTTTCTTGTTTCTAGGCTTGCTGGTACAACAAATCATGCATCTTCTTATGAACCTAGCTACCTTCTCTTTCATCTTTGGCCAATACACATGTCTCTGCAAATTAGACATGGTCTTCCCTACACCAAAGTGCCCTGCAACCTTGGACGTGTTACCCTCTCTAATCAGCTACAAACATTCACCTTTAAGAACACATAGCTTATCCAGTCTGTAGAGTAACCTATCCTGGAGATGGTATTCAATGGTTTTGTCGCCATTGTGCACATGAATATGACTTTGCAACTACTAATACACCTCCTTGAAATTATCATCTTTTGAATATGCCTCTCTATATGCATGATGGGTGAATGGCTCCATGTGCATAAGAGTCCCCAAAGTGGTAATCTTTTATGTGGGTGGCCTTGAAAGCATATCGGCCAACTTGTTTGTGTTTCCCTTCTTATACTTAATCACCAAATGAAACTGTTGTAAAAATCCCTTACACTTGTAATGCCTCGTCTGTTGTAGCTTACTCGAGGTATGCAAGTACTGTAATGGCTGGTGATCTGTGTGGATTATTGTCTCCTTTCCCATCAGGTAGTGCTTCTAATTATTCAAAGCTTTCACCATGAAATAGAACTCCTTCTCGTAGGTAGGTTTGTTAAAAACTTCCCCACGAAATACTTAAAAATGCTAGGAAACGGGCCTTCCTCCTTGCATCATGACATCTCCCATAACATACCCACTCACATCTGTTTCCACTTCAAAGGGTCGAAATTTTTTTGGTAATGCCAGAATTGGTTCTTCACTCATATTCTTATTCAGTTCCTCGAAAGCCTTCTACTGACCTTTTCCCCACTGGAAACTCTTAGCACTTGTTGTTATGGGGTGGAGCGGTGCTACTATCGCTGAAAATGAGGCTGTGAAGTTCCTCAGTTATTGTGCTTCCCTAATGAAAATCCCGACCTTAGAAACATTAGTAGGCACCGACCATTTAATGATGGCCTCCATATTGGAAGGATCTATCTTCAACTCTCCTCCACCAATCACATACCCCAGATACACCAAGCACTAATGTGCAAACTCACACTCCTTGATATTTGCTAGGAGTTGGCACTTCTTCAATGCTTCGAGCACTTGCGTCAAATGTGAAATGTGTTCCTCCCAGGTAGCACTATATACTAGTATATCATCAAGATAGACAATAAAAAATGCATCTTAAAAAAGGTCGCAATATATCATTCATTAATCTCATAAACTTATCTAGTGTATTACATAGGCCAAATGGCATAACTAACCACTCATACAAACCTTGCCTTATTTTGAAGGCAGTCTTCCCTGTATCTTCTTTGACATGAACCTAGTGATATCCAGACTTCAAGTCCAACGTGGTGAAATACTTTGCTTGCTACAACTGATCTAGAAGATTGTCTATCCTGGGCAAGGGCTATCTATTCTTGAGTGTGATTTTATTCAACGCCCTGTAATGTATATACATTTGCCAAGTCCCATCCTTCTTTGGAACAATGATGATGGGTGACCCACATGGTGATGTACTTGGTTGAATGACAACTTGTTCCAACAGCTGCTGCAATTGTTTCTTCACCTCACTTGCTTCTATAACAGACCACCTGTATAGCCCAATATTTGCCAATGGGGAGTCTAGAAATAGTTAGATCTCATGTTCCACTTATATCATAGGTATTAACTCTTTAGGCTCTCGGAACATATCATTGTATGCTTGTAACAACTCATCCAATTGTTGTTTCTATTTATTAATACACCCCTCTAGGGATGCCTTGCCTCTTATTGACTCCTCTTCATAGTAACTTTCTCTTAAAAACAATAAATCATACTTCTTACTAGAACTGATCAATTTGTTGGCTTGGTTGGCACTTATGAGTGAAATTTTTGACTTGCCTTTGTGTGTGTTAATGATGGAAAATCTTCCATCCTTGATGAGACTGTACTAGTTAGCTCTCCTCATGAATATTGCATCACACATGTACATGTATGGACCCCCAAACATAACTCCACATACATGAAGGGGAACCACATCTAGATCTAATTCATCAATAAAATCAGCACTGATGGCAAATCTAATATTGCACTATTTTATTACCTTCAGCTGTACATCCTTATTTACCCATCCTAGTGGATATTGGTTTGGATGATCATGAACTTCTAGCCCCAACTTCTTGACCAACTTTGTTGTAATGAGATTCGCCTGTGATCCTAAGTCAAACAAAGCATCAATGTTTTTCTTCTTGTCTTGTATCTTTATATGGAAGAGTTTGGTGATTTCTTTCACTTCTTGTTGTTGAAGGCTACTCAGATTCACCTCCTTCTACACTGATGTACATATAATATTCTCTTCCACGTGCAAGCTTCTTTCAACTTGATTTCTTGAATCAGTGGCCCTGAGATTCTTCTTCTTATTATCTTTCTTTTTTTTCTTCAGGTTTAGCTATGGATGCAACTTCCAACACTTCGCCTCCATATGCCCATCAATGTTGCAGTGGTTGCTAGGATCTTTGCACTGGTGTGTTGTGGCTACCGTATTTTTATATTTTACCCCCTTTTTCTTCTTCTTCCCCTCCTTAGAAGCTTCAAGTTACTCCTTCTACTTCGATCCACTTGATTGTTCTCTTTTAAGGCCTATGTTCTCTAGGTACTGTGCCTGTAAAAAAAGTATTGTCCACCGTTTTGGGCTTGAACAACATCACTTTCTCATGCAGATGATGGTGCAGAACCCGCAAATACTTTAGGAGTACATTTGGATTCTTTGAAGAGATACCCAACATTATAGCCATCTTTCTTAATTCTGTAGTGTACTCCTAATATTAAATATTGAATCCTAATGTTATTATCTCTATGTTATTAAATATTAAACCATAATGTTATTAAACTCTAAGAGATTAAATCTATCCAATGTCGCATTATGAAAAACATATTAAAAATCAATCTCATACTCATTGTCACAATGTTACATTACATTAGACTTTGTTGAATGTCCTCTCTCAGCATTGAAAAATTAGGGTTTATTAATCCCTTGCATTTATTAGTTCATTGGGTTTATAATATCAATCAATTCAGTTTATAATATTAATCCCTTTAGTTTATAAAAACATTAGGGTTTAATATTATTATTACAATGTTGGGAGACAATATTAAATAAATTATGATGTAATATAACATTGCAACAATGCATATCAAATAAATATTCATCTTGGGACAATGGTTATCAGAATCCAATGTACACTTGGTTTTTGCATAATGTTTGTCACAATGCCTATAAACCCAAGGGATTAATAATATAAACCCAAGGGGTTAATATACCCAATGGATTAATATTATAAACCATAGGGATTAGAAACTCAAGGGACTAATATTATAAACCTAAGGAATTAATAAACCCTAGGGATTATAAACCCAAGGGACTAATATTATAAACCCAAGGAATTAATAAACCCAAGGGATTAATAAACCCTAATTTTGTAATGTTGAAATGCAACATTGGATAGATTTTGTCACAATGCAATGTTAGATTCATTTTTGTACCACGCAAAAGTAATAATATGAAGTCATTTTGGAGTGTTTCAATGTGACATTGAAAATTCGCAATCTATTGTAAGTTTCCAACAATGATTGTCATATTGCTTATGAAATTGAAACAATGTTTATCATAATGCGACATTGGATAGAGTTCTTCACCATTCAAATGTCACAACATTAAAACCTAATGTTATTTTAAACCCAAACGATTCGTAAATCTAAGAGAATAATATTATAATAACCATATTAAATGATTAATAATAATAATAATAAACTAAAGAGATCAATATTATAAACTTAAGAGATTAATATTATTATTAAAATCCTAGGGATTAAAAGGCCAAGGGATTAATATTATAAACTATAGGGATTATAAACCCAAAGGATTTATAAACCCTACTTCTGTAATTTTGAGAGGTGACATTAAATAGATTGTGACGTAATATAACATTATAACAATGCATATCAAGTAAATTGTTATTATAAGGTCCAAGGGATTAATGTTATAAACCAAGGAATTATAAACTAAATGGATTAATATTATAAACCTAATGGATTAATAAACCTTAATTTTGTAATGTTGAGAGACGAGATTCAATAAATTGCAATGTAATGTAATATTGCGACAATCAGTATGAGATTGATTTTTAATATGTTTTTCATAATGTGATGTTGGATAGATTTCTTCCCCATTCAAATGTCTTACCATTGAACCCTAATATTATTATGAACCTAGCATGTTAGTAAACCCAAGGGACAAATATCATAAACCCAAGGGATTAAAAACCCAAGCGATTAATATTATAAACCATAGAGATTATAAAGTAAGGGGATTAATATTAAAAACGTAACGAATTAATAAATCCAATGGATTAATAAACCCTAATTATCTAATGTTAAGAAGCAACATTGAATAAATTGTGATGTAAGGGATTAATATTAATTTAATATTATTAATATTAAATTAATATTATTAATAAACCTTAAATTTTGTAATGTTGAGAAGTGACATTAAATAAATTGTGATGTAATATAACATTACAACAATGTGTATCAAATAAATTGTGATCTTGGATAATGTTTGTCACAATTCAACATTTGTTTAGTTTTTACACAATGTTTATCAACCCAAGGGATTGATAATGTAAACCTAAGGGATTAATAAACTCAATGGATTAATATTCTAAACCCAAAGTATTAATATTATAAACCTTAGGTATTTAAAACCCAAGGAACTAATATTATAAACTTTAAAGATTATAAACCCAAGGGAATAATATTTTAAATCCATGGAATTAATAAACCCAATAGATTAATATTATAAACCTAAGGGATTAATAATTCCTAATTTTGTAATGTTGAGAAGTGACTTTTGATTGATTTTGTCACAGTGTAACATTGGATTCATTTTTGTATGATGCAAACATCACAATACAAATCTCTTTTGTAGTGTCACAATGTGATGTTGAAAAATTGCAATGTAATGGAAGTTTCCAACAATGATTTCCATATTGATTGTGAAATTACAACAATGTTTGTTCTAATGCAACATTGGATGGATTTCTTCACCATTCAAATGTCACAACATTAAATCCTAATGTTATTTTAAACCCAAGGGATTAGTAAACCTAAGAGACTAATATAATAAAACTTAGGGATTAAAAACCCAAGGGATTGCTATTATATATCCAGTGAATTAATAAATATAGAGGATTAGTATTATAAAGCCAAGAAATTAATAAATCCAATGGATTTATAAACCCTAATTTTCTAATGTTGAGGGACAACATTAAATAAATTGCGATGGAATCCAACATTACAACAACAACTATCAAATTAATTGTCATCTTGCAACAATGTTTGTCACAATCCAATATTGGTTTGATTTTTCTAGCATGCAAACATCACAATACGAAGCCCTATTACAGTGTCGCAACTTGACATTGAAAAAAATACAATGTAATGTAAGGTTCCAAGAATGAATGTCATAATGGTTGACACATTGTGACAATGTTTGTCACAATGCTACATTGGATAGAATTTTTCACCATTCAAATATCACAACAAGCATTCAAATATCACAACAAAAAACGCTAATGTTATTATAAACCCAAGGGATTAGTAAACCCAAGGGGTTAATATTACAAACCTTGGGGACTAGAAACCCGAGGGATTAATATTATAAACCCTCGGCATTATGAACCGAAGGGATTAATATTATAAACTCAAAGAATTAATAAACCTAAGGGTTTAATAAGCCCTAATTTTGTAATGTTGAGAGGCCACATTCAATAAATGGCAATGTAAAGTAACATTGTGACAATGAGTATGAGATTGATTTTTAACATGTTTATCATAATACAATGTTGGATAGATTTATTCACTCTTCAAATGTCTCAACATTAAATCCTATTGTTATTATGAACCCAACGAATTCGTAAACCCAAGGGATTAAAACCCAAGATATTAATAATATAAACCCTACGGATTATAAAGTCAAGGGATTAATATTAAAAATTCAGTGAATTAATAAAGCCAAGAGATTAATATTATAAACCGAAAAGATAAATAAACTCTATTTTTTTAATATTAAGAGGCAACATTAATAAATTGCGATGTAAAATTGATACTAATTAAAAATTAATTAATATTAATTTAATACTATTAATATAAATAAAGATTAATTAATATTATTAAACATAATATTATTAATATTATAACGAAAGGAATTAATATTGGAAATTAATATTATTATTAATAATTAATGTTGGTTAATATTAATATTGATTTCAAGAGAGATAGACGTAATTTCATGGGCAGAGCTGAACTTACCGATATATGGAACGTCAAAATTTGTGGTGTAATCAAATATGGCACCCATCAATTTTTTTTTTTTAATTAAATATTTGTACGGAAAAAAGGAAAGAATTATAGTACCTCCATCTGAAACCAGAAGATATATATTGCATGCACCTATGCACCCCACTTGCGATGCAGTTCTTCATCAATGTACTAAAAATCAAAAGAAAATTATGGTACCTCCATAGTAAACCAAGTACTAAAGATTTTGTAGATCAAGTATTTTTGGAAGTCATTGTATAGCGTGTTTAGAGTGGAAGCTCCACTGTTAAATAGAAGGAAACACTAAAGATTTGCTAGATCAATATTTATTTTTGAAAGTCAATGTGTAGGGTGTTTTAAGTCAGAAAAAATATTTTATTACTAAATATGTGTGTACAAAGTCCATAATAATTATAATTATTATAATAATGTTATAAAAAATAATATATCTATATATTAAATATTTGTGTGGGGTAATTTAGCATTTTAATAAACGCGGATTCTATGTTAAAATGAAAGTATTAGTATAATGTTTAAATAGTATAAATATTAAATATTTTATATAGTTTTATTAGTTTCTATTAATATTATATATATGAACCTGATAATGTTAAATATATAAATAATGTTAATAATGTTAATGTTGATATTACTTTATTCTTAGGAACTTTAGGATTTGGGGAAATTATGTAAACATGTAAATAAAATATTTGAAATAGGAAAAACCACTATAATTTGAATTTTAATGGTCATTATTTTGATTGTATATAATGACATTTGTCTTAGTGGAATGAAATCGTTAGAGAGTTACCACTCTAGTCTGACATGGTATCAAGAGCAGGTCCCAATTTGAATGTTTTTTCCTCTTTTTAAC
The DNA here is from genome assembly GCA_000404065.3 of Pinus taeda. Classification (NCBI taxonomy): domain Eukaryota; kingdom Viridiplantae; phylum Streptophyta; class Pinopsida; order Pinales; family Pinaceae; genus Pinus; species Pinus taeda. The sequence continues at coordinate 14,617 of APFE031408733.1, forward strand.
GACTCCTTTGAGAACTTCTCGAGCGAGCTTTGAGAATAAGCCTTACAAGAGTAATGGAGTATGAGTTTTTTTTCCCTTTCATGGTTCATGGTAATACTAAAGTTAAAAATGTCTTGAAAAAAAAACCAAGAAAAAACATTGTAGATCTAGAAGGGCTTGTGGATTTTATAACCTACAAAATGTAAAACCTTTCCATTATTGGCATACTGCACCATTCCACTATTTGCATGTTTCAGCATGTGTAGCCACTTGAAAGCTCGAAAATTGGTACTTCATACCATAAGTATATTAGACTCCACATTTTAGTTTTGATTCGAACAAGTTAAGGGTTGTAAATTCCTATCACCTTTTTATAAATTCACTCCATGGGTTTTCCCATTGATTTATGTTATTGGTGAGTTGCTTGTCGATGACATGTATTTTTCTTTTGTGTAAGGCTGAGAGAGATGGGTCATTGGAACTTTGAAGTTATCACTGTTTATTGTTTCTTGTGAAGTGAAGTTTTTAAAAAGGACAAGTTATGAGAGTGAAAGGCATCCATTTTTAATCCTAATGAAGAGGAAGATAAAGTTTTTAACAACCATGGTTTATATTATGTAAAATATTTATTATATTGAAATCGATTTAAAAATTGAAAAACATCTCTTATAAAATACAAAATTAAATTAATCTTAAATCAAAATTTAATCTAAATTTAAAATCTATCACACTAATATAAAGTTATAAACATTATTACTCGTAATTAATAGTCAGATTTTGGACTTGCTCCCAATCCTCTTCCATTGTAACAAAGAAAAATGAGCTATTATTCTATTCAATTCAATCCATTTCTTCTCGTCCATGATGTCATGTTATCATTGTGTCTACACCTGCAATAAAGCATCATCAGCTTTATGCTTTATCGTGTTTTATTATATTGTTTTATTATATTCACGTGTTTATTTTTATGGGAGGTGGAATAATATGTTTACGTTCCCACTTTCAATGTATTAAGCAGACACAGGAAGACACATAGCCGGCAATTCTCCTCTTCTCCTATTTCATTTTATTAAGTAGCCACAGAAGGAAGGTAAAAATTATGTTATAAATAGAAAATTATTATGGGCTATGATTAAAAAAACTAATATATTGTAAAGTAA
>APFE031408735.1:3071-19406 GCA_000404065.3 Pinus taeda
TGGGTTTGGTGCCTCAGAAGTTGGAAGGATTGGTGTCCTTGGAGTTGGTGCTCCTATATCCAAGGTTGGTGCCTTGACAGCAGAGGGTTGGAGTCCTTGAGGTTGGTGCCTCAGAACTGGAAGGATTGGTGTCCTAGGAGTTGGTGCTCCTAAGTCCAAGGTTGGTGCCTTGACAAAATAGAGCTGGTGCTCTAGAGGTTGGAGCCTCACAAAAGTCCAAGTTGGTGCTTGGCAACAGATTGGAACCATATATATATTGTATCTATTTTATTGCAAAGATTATATTAATAAAAGCATTTATTCTTGTTGTTCGTCTTGTGTTCTGAATATAAATGTTTTAACTGGTAAAATAACAGTTGAAAAGAAATACTAATTCACCCCCCTACCCCAGCATTTCCAACACATGACCCATTTCCTACCCTTTTAACAGATGAATTTCTATAAAATGTTGGCAGAGAAAAGGCTTATTCATTCATACATGGATTTTCAAGATATCACCAAATTAAGATTGTGCCGGAGGATAGAAGAAAGACTACCTTCGCTATCGAGTGGGGGTCATCCCAATATACAGTTATGCCTTTCAAACTAAAAAATTCTCCTGCAATATTTTCAAGGGTGGTAGTTGCAGCGTTCAAGGAATTCATTTACAATTTTTTGTAGGTCTACTTCGACAATTGGACAGTATTTGGGATAGTTAAGAAACATGTCTCTAGTCTGCGCTTAATCTTGGATATGTGCAAAAAGTATCAGATTTCCATGAAGTTGAAGAAATGTATTTTCTGTGTACCGTATGGAATATTGTTGGGACATGTCATATCTAATCAGGGATTGATGGTAGACCCTACTAAGATCATTGTAATTATCAATTTGGATCCCCCCAGGAATGTAAAGCAGTTACGCTCAACTTTTGGTGATAAAGGGTATTGCAAGAAGTTTATAAAGGCATATGCGCAAATCACTGCACCAACATAGAGGTTGTTGAAGAAGGATGTTTCATTTTGCTAGGATGATGATTTTCATCAGGGCTTGGATGTTATTAGGGAGAAGATGGTTACTGTGCCAATCCTAGTATTCCCGGATTGGAAGAAAGAATTACATGTGCATGTGGATGCATCTTGTATAACACTGGGAGATGTTTTAACTCAACCAGGGGAAGGAGATATTGACCACACAATTTCCTTTTCCAGTAAGAAACTATATAAGGTGGAGAAAAACTATTCAAACACAGAACGTGAAGGTTTAGCCATGGTACATGCACTACAAAAATTCAAGCATTCTCTGTTAGTTGTGCACTTTAAAATGTACATGGATCATTCTATATTAAAATACCTAGTCAATAAGCCTGTGTTGGGGAGGAAAATATGTAGATTCTTGCTTCTCTTCTAGGATTATGATTCTAAATTGATAGTTAAGCTAAGGAGGTTGAATGTTGGACCTGATCTCCTCTCTAGGATCAATAACAGTGAAGAACCTACTAATATTGATGAGGGGTTATCTGATGTGCAACTCATTGTTTTCAGAGTTACTGATGAACATTTTGTGGACATTATTTATTTTTTATCTACGGGCGTAGCTCTTGAAGGATACACAATGCAACAAAAGAAGAAACTAGTAGTCAGGGCTATAGATTTTTTAGTGATTGCAAGACACTTATATAAGATGGGATTGGATGAAGTTATCCGCTGATATATACATGAGTATGAACGACACAATATTCTAGCTGAAGTGCATGGTGGTGTTGCAGGAGGACACTATGTAGGTAAGGAAACTATGTAGAAGATTCAAGGATCAAGATTATGGTGGCTTATGGTACATAAAGATTCTAAGGAGTATTGTAGTACATGTGATGTGTGTTAGAGGACTAGAAGACTATCGTGAAGGGATGAATTGCCCATAAATCCACAGGTCATGCTGCAAGCATTTGATAAATGGGCAATTGACTTCATTGGACCTATTAATCCACCAAAGAAGAAGACGGGAGCACGTTATATTATCAATACAAAAAATTACTTAACTAGAGGAGTTGAGGCACAACCTGTGAAGGATTGCAGTGAAAAAACCACTGTTAAGTTTATATTTTTGTATATTATGTCACCTTTTGGGTACCCGAAGATTCTGATGAGTGACTGAGGTTCAAACTTCCTGAATGAAACAATTGAAGCATTGACAGAAGAATTCTAGATGCGCCATCAGAAGAGTACATCGTATCATCCCTAGGCGAATAGAACTGTCAAATATTTTAACAAAATATTGGAGAATGCCTTAACGAGGATTTGCAATGTTAATAGGAATGACTAGGATGTGTGCATACCAGTGGTTCTATGGGCATATAGGATGAATTTTAAGAAATTGATTGGGAAAAAATCATTTAGATTGGTATATGGACAAGAAGCAATGATGCCAATGGAATATATAGTGCCCAACCTAAGGATCGTAGTATTAACAGATGGCAAATCATGACTTAATGGAGGACGACTTAGCACAATTGCTTGCATTGCAAGAATACCATTTTTTGGCTAGTTTTCATCAGTAGGTACAAAAAACTAGAGCAAAGGTGTGGCATGATTTCCACATTAAGTAGCACACTTTTAAGAATGGAGATTTGGTCTTGATGTATGACAGCAAGTTCACAAAATTTACTGGGAGGTTTCACATGCATTTGCTAGGACCCTATGTGATCACGGATATTTTGAATGGTGGTAGAGTTCAACTCACAAATATAAATGGGTAATTGTTTCTTGGAAGGATTAATGGGAGCAGATTGAAGGTATATATGGAAGATCCTGCCCCTGCAAGGATGCAATGACTACATGGAAACAAGAAATGCTTAGTGCTTTAGATAGTTGGAAGGAAGCGCAGGACTATAACTACTCTGCCGAAGAAGGGTTCCATCGAGGAAGGAGGCTTGTGCGATTTTTAGGAAAATGGCGCAAGTGGATGAAGATGTGATGATGTAGCTGTGCCATAGGGGAGGGTCCAACGTATCCTGCCCATAAAGTGACCGTAGGAAAAGATAAAGTTTATTTGAGAGTGATTTTTCCATTAAAGGGAGAAGGGAAAGTGTATTCAATTAACATATCTACGGAAATCTGCTGCCAAATTCGCATTTATGATGAGGATATGAAGGCATTCAAGGCATTCAAATTTGAATTTGGCTATAAATATGGCATCCCGCTCTACACTCAGACACTTTGCCTCTTGAATAAATCTTGTCATTTTTTGCGCCTAAGTCTGAGCTAAGAGAAGTGATTCATGTCTGACTGGTAAGATGTCTACTGGGATTTTCTTAAATGAATATTGACAAACATCATGAATGCAACATCTCCTACACACACTACAACTCCTAGATTGCCAAGGACAAGGCCTACAATTGTAGAAGCAACAACAACAACGGTAGCACTAGTAGTAACAACAACAATAAAGAAGTAGAAGAAACCGCAAAAGCCCCCAGTAAAGCAGTCACCTAGGAAGGTATCTGCTGAATAGTGGAGCAAAGGATAGATGGAAAAAGGGAAAAAGAAGCAACCCATGGAGTTGGTTGATTTGGAGGTTGAAGAGCTTGAGGTCGTAATTGAGGACATAAATGTCAATGAGGCTGAACCGATCTCATAGTTACCTTCATATATGAACTCCACCAGGGAGTGGCTGAGGAAGTGAAGATCTGGGAAAAGTGGGAACTCTTTGTCATCAAGGACATCCAGAGTCATAGTGAGCATCTAACTGAGGAAGCTACCTGAGCTATTGAGGATAGGGGCGCAGCTATTATGCACAAGTAGTAACTGGAGGACACTATAACAAAGACTTGCATTGACCTATCAGAACTTGCCATACAGACTGAAGTAGCTTCTAAAGAGAAGCTCCACAAGCTAGAAGCCATGGTAAAGGAGTCCAAAGTAGAGGTTGAACGGGTCAAATTTGAGATGCAGATGCAAGTTGTAGAGCTACAGATGAAGCTACAAGCAGCGGCACCTCCAGAAGTTAGAGAGCAGCACGAGGCTGCTATTAAGGAAGACATGGAAATCCTAGGAGTTACAGTCAAGGAATGCAGCCAGATTTTTGAGAACACCATGGAGACATGAGCCTTGCTACAAGAGGACCCACATGTAGAGAATATTGAAGCAAACATATAAGAAAAAAAATTGTAGTTTGATGAAATTAGGACGACAACGTGGACCTTAGAACTTGTTCAAAGGTTTGCCACACTCCAGGAAGGGAAAGCCATTCACGCTCAAATAAATGAGCTGTGACAAAAAACCTCCATAATTTTAGCAAGAATGAAACCTTGGGTTAATGAAGCTAGTCGAATCTCTTAGACTATAAAGAGTAAGCTGAAAGGTTTACAACAGACGTAGAGGACTATGGGCTTAGCAGTCGAAGGACCAACTACTAAGAAATTGGTCAAGGAGGTTTGGTAGGTCGCCACGCAGTGAACAAAAGAGCTTCAAGCATTGAAGGCAGGAATTTAGTGTCCTCAAAGCACGCGCCGAGGACGTACCACTAGAGTGGCTTGGGATGAGTCACATCTTTGTGTTAGGGACCTGTTGGGGTGGGGTCCCCTGGGTCTAAGTTTTTTCCAAACTTTGAGTCAATTTTGATGTAATGTTGTAAATATTTGTATTTTGAGGAGCGGAGCACGAATAACATAGGTCGTTAACAGTCAAAGGGTATTTTAAGTAAGTCAAAGCCCCTTATTTTGTAAAGGGATGGACTATTTTGATTAAGTAATGAGCTCCACCCATGGTTCGTAGACCATGGTAATGTAATGTAAAAATTATAAAAGGAAGTCATCTAAGAGTCATGAGGAAGTTCAATTCAGTTCAATATAGTTATGCTTATGATAAGTTGATTTGAGTTTGTAATTCTATATTCTAGCAAAGGGGAAGGCTCATGTAGCTGAGTGCGCAGAGACCTTGGTAAGTTGAGTCTGTAATTTTGTATTCTAGTAAAGGGGAAGGCTCCTGCAGCTGAATGCGTAGAGACCTTGGTAAGTGCGCGGGCCCCTGCAATTATGTGCGCAGGATCAGAAGAAGTGTATGAATTGAAGATCTAAAGTAATAAAGTATATTTGAGCAATTCTACATTTTATTTGTATATTTATATGTTTTCATATTTATGCTCATTTATGATTCAATTCTCTGTAATATTGTTTTAATTTTGTCGCAAAGGTCCAAGTCTACTCTTATATGATCAATTATGCATGATTATAACAACCAGATGAAGCTTGCAAACTTGTTTAAATATAAATTGCTTAAGTCTTATATTCTGAAGATAAGGGTTCGTGAAGACCAAATCGGGCCCTCAATTGGAGAAACACCTTGCTGCTGCATCACATAGCCTTTTGGATGCAAAAACCTAGTTCTAGCATCCCCCAATACTACCTCGGGTGAGACTGCAGTCTGCACTAAGTGGATTGTTACCAAAAGGGTCAATACTATAGGTTTTTGTTAGCTAGTGTAGCTAACTCTGAACTTGGGTCCAAGCCTCCTCAAGCCAACAAATAGATATAATTCTATAAAATTGAGACAAGGGACAATACAAATTTTCAGACTTTTCTTGCAAAATAATTACAATGAAGCATTATTTTCCTATAAAAATGAATTAAATACACATTCATTGATGGAAATGTGTAATGTCAATTATTCTAAGGCTTATCTTTAATAAATGTCGCAATTTTATTCACTTGAGTTCCCACCATATGAGAGGGGGCTTTGGGGAGACACTTTTTTCAAATATTGGTTGTCAAAGTGGCTAAACATACCAATAAGAATTTATTCAAAGAGGCAAAGGAGGCAATACTTGAATTTCAATTCATTTTTAAGCATGTACACATATGATATATTATTTGATGATGACAATCCCCTTGCTAGACATTTTGAGCCACTTGTTTGTAAAAAATGAAAATGCACATATCAATATTCCTAGAGGAAATGTAGATGCTTTGTGGAATGCATTTGTTGAACAACAATGGGCAAAAATAGAATCCAATATTATATCACAAGGACTTGAATGAATACAAAATTTCAAGGGTGCATGAAGTGAAATCTCATTTCAATGTAGTTTTCATCTAACGCAACATGAATATGATGTGGGCTGCTTGCATCATATCATGGACATGGGGGCTTCACTGGGGGAGCAATACCATACCACATTCATTCATATTGGGGGATATATATTGATGAAAAAATGATATAATATATTGAGCGTATATTAGAGAGTAATAGCAGGTATAAAAATTGGAGCTGAAATTTAATGAAAAAATATAAAGGGGTATAAAAAATGTTAATGAAAAAATAAATACTTACAATATCTAGTGGAAGTAAGGGTTTTAAATTGGGAAAGTGTATTGGGTTCGTATTGGTAGGGGGTTAAATAATGTGATTTTTAAAGGTATTTCCAATATGTAGTCAAATTAAGGGTATTGTTTAGTATGCCATGAACACACATGATATTTCAGAGGATAATTGAGTGAAGCCCATGTGATTATGGACAAGACTTTCTCTAATGCAATTTTACAAAGTGATCCTTTTCCATGAAAATCCATAAACTGCTATGTCAAGGTTAACAGATAAAAAAATGCAACAAGAATTTTCAATTAGGAGTTTTATATTTTTCTTTTGGCACTCCCATATGAAAAAGGAGACATACAAATTCGTATTTTGTTTTTTTCCTGGATGGCTTATGTTTTGGGGCTATACATTTGTGTCTGGTATACATATAAAGGAGATATTTTGACTAGATTCAACCCATACAGGTCTAAGTCAGTCACACTTATTGTTATTTGGTATAAAAAGAAAAACTAGCACGGTGTTATTTTGAACCACTAAAACATAGAGGCATTATATTGATGAATAACACATCAATGCTTTCAAGAGTATCAATTGTATGGAATGGAAAAACAATTCCATTCAAAAAATATTTTTTTTCTTATAAACGACATCAATCCAAACCATAAAAACATCAACAGAAAATCAAAAGCAATTTTAGTTCATCATAGGAAGAGGAAGTATCAACTAAAGAACATTGTCACACTCATTGAACAAACGCTTGAAAAAAATTTGCTAACATGTCTATCTATGATTGTGTGCGTTGTTGTCAAACTTTCTTCGAAATGGATGTTATAACAAATAAACAATTTATATTCAAAGAAAACATTATGCAACTAGAGACATGGAACTAGAATATGAATACACTTGCAAGCATTGTTAAAAATCCTTGCAACGTGACGAGATTCCCATATTTTCATGCCCACAAGAAATTAGATGCAATAAATGTATTTAAATCGTACGCAAACTAATTCAGTTAGAAGAATGACTAGTATCAATGCACTTACCATTCATGCAAAATTGAGAATTGGGTCAGAAATATAGAGGCCAACAAATGGTCTTAAGTGGTGGTATAATAAATTTTCTCATTTAACTTCTCATATTTAGCATGTGCTTCCATATGACATAAAATAAACAAATACAATTTATGTGGTGATAAAGAGAAAATTTAGCTCCAAAAGTGCTTATGGTTATGGTCGTGTTCGGTCATATATGATCATGAAAGTTGTAAAAACCCTGGTCAAAATCCATGTAATAAAATTAATAAAGGAAAAATAATAACCAAGGTCATGGGAGACGTATTCTGAGGTGAATGTTGGGAAAAACATCCTAGTGTGTTAGAAATTTATATATTACGGAGCAATGGAACACATAAAATATTGTAGAAATATAAACACAGAAAACACATAAAATAAGAGAGACATAGATATACGTGGTTCACCTAGTTTGGGCTACATCCACCCCGAACAACCAATCCTTCCTTTTTATTATCCAGCAAAATGAAGAGACACAACCTACAACAGATCTGTTGTAATATCCTATGTTTTCTCTCACAGTCTCACCTCTCTTCTTCTCGCTCAGAGGATACACATCTATTACACAGCCTCAAATACAATACCCTCATACAAACAGAGGGGTTACCTTCTAGGGCAAAAAATCCCTAAACTAAACATAAGTTCTCCCATCAGATCATCCGCCTAATGAATGGCCCAGATTGACTAGAAATTACTATACTTTTACAAGGCAATTTTAAATTTGTTTTTAGCTTCGGGGTCACTACCCCCGAAACCCCCCACTAGGGGGGGGCCAAAGGTCGCAGCAGCCCCCCCTGGACCCCCCTAGAACCCCCCTGTAGCGAATATTTTATGGGCGGCGTTGCCGCCCCGTTTCGAACCAGGGTCAAATGCAGCGATACTTTTGAGTATAGAAGATAATCAGGCTCCACACCCAACATAGTGTGTGTGTTCATTTGGTCTATTATTGCTAAGGGAAATTTGCAAAGTTAATGGCAAAGGATTTTGAAAGGAAAAATGGCATTTTTGACAATTTATTTATGAAAATAATGGAAATTAGTAGAAAAGGAAGGTGAAATGTCACATGTTGCATGTGAGGAGGAAAATGAAGGAAAATTAATGGAAAATTGAAGAAATTAGAGGCCTCATTAATAAAAAGGCTTCTGAGGATCAATTGATACATCTTGTCAATGTAACATTTTATTGGTTTAGTTTTGGAGCTCTATCTTTATTCCATCTCTCTCACTCTTGGAAACTTATAGTTTTATTGGAGCACTTTGGTATTGGATCAAGGAAATAAAATGAAGGATCAAGAAGGAAAAGGGAAGAAAAGATCAATTAAGGAAGAGAAAGATCAAGCAACTACAATGGGATCACTTGCAGGTATCAATTTCCCTGTGTGATTTCCTTGTTCGATTCGGCATGCATGCTACATGCATTTGTTTATTTGGTTCTCTTGGTGTCATTGGAATGATTTTTCCAAGTGTGACAATGTTCTTCAGCCTTTCCTTGCCATTTTCAAATAGCCATGGTCTAATGGGTTCTATTTTATTTGGTTAATTTAGATTACTAGATGGTTTTGAAACAAGTGGGGTGGTCTCTAAAAGAAATAACACATGGCCTAGGAATCCCTGGACCGAAGAAGGTGGGATTGCGATAAAGCAATATTTTATGTGTCTCGATAGGCCTAGGAATCCTTGACCAGTGAATGGCGAGATATACAGTAAATCCTATAGGTGTGTGACCTTAATTAGGCCTATGAATCCTTGATCGGTGAATGGCAGGATATACGGTAAATCCTAGAGGGTGAAGTATCAATTAGGCATAGGAATCCTTGACCAATGAATAGTGAGATATACGCTAAAACCTAGAGACTATGAAGCACAGAAATTCCTCACAGTGTAGGTGGAGAAATATGGATGCATCCATCATGCTATTTTAGGGCCTAGTGATCTAGTGGGGATTGAAGTAAAGCCTGAGGAAACCTGGATTGATTTGGTTTTGATTCCAAATTCATGCTTGGAATATGGAACGAGGGTGATTGGATGAAAGAAATATTTGCTTCAGCCCAATCTATGGCTGGGTGGTTCATGGAAGTCCCAAGCATGGTCAACTTATGCACTCATTAGTAAGAGCTCCTTCTCCTTGGTATTTCATGTGTAAATGTACTGGTTCATATGTAATTTTTATGGTTGCTATATCCTTGTTATTATGTTGGTTATATGATGCTTATGAGTATGTTTTATGAATGACTTGATATATGGTTCTCATCATGTTTTGATTAGTAAATGCATGTACCATGAATATAAGATATAATAAATGAGAATTCAATTATTCTGATATGGAAACAATGCTTCTTTACGAATCTCATATAAGTATGAGAACCCTATGCTCAGATATGTTGTTATGACCTATAGATTACATATTTGTGACATGTTTGACGAAATTCCTATCATGGCTAGTAGGGGTTAGATCAAGTATTTACATCAGTGATTACATTAGTAGCTTTTTTCCATTGTCATTATTCATTTCTAAAGGTTTCGTGAAGTTCTAGGCAATGGCCTAAGACATAGCCCTCAAAAAATGGCTCGAAATCTAGGGTCGCTAGCATAACACTACGTGGAAAAGTCGACAGTCACTGGCATACCTTGTTTTGGGAGTGACTAGAAGGCCTTAGTCACATTCATGGTGGTGAGCACCAATATTACAGCAATAATTATGCAACTCTTGGCCTACCTACTTTAGTCTTATCAACCCGGTAGTTTGTAACAAACTTGGAAGCATTGATGTTGTATGCAAAAGTACTAGTTCTTAGTGCAGGTTGTCACTTGGTCAGTCGCCGCAAGATCACTAGGAACTCAAGCCAACTTCTATGGATTCTAGAAGAAGCTCTATATGTGATGAAAGGAGAGAAATATTACTCTACAGACGCTACTCTAACTACAGAAATGAGAAAGACTAAAATGTAAAGCAAAGCTAGTAAACCCTACTTAACCAACTAACCCTACCTTTGTAGAAAGCACTATGAAAGCCATGAAAGGAATGCCATCACCTACTCAAGGAAGTAAACAACATCTAACAGAGCTATTTCTAGAAGTAAATAAGCAAAAAACATCTTTTTGGATTTTTATGTATTTTCATGTGAATTTGACATGCATGTAATTTATTGTGTGTGAATGTGGCAGTGAATAGGTGGCTTTGGAGGGTGGTTTTGGATCTCGAGAGGAGTTAGGATGGTGTGGATGGGTCCTAGAAGGTCTTAGGTGGCCTTATAGAGGCTTTTCCCACACTCGCCCTTCAGAAGAAAGCCTACAGGAAAATCTATAGGAGGATACAAAAAATCTACAAGAGGAAAACAGGGAACTACAGGAGGCTTACAAGAGGAGGCCGAGAGCAGTTTTCACTATTTTGAGGGTGTGAGAGAGGGTGGAAAAGGTGGATGAAGGTTGGAAGGAGGTGTTAGGGAACCTAGGGTCTACCAAGAATCACCAAGAGAGAGAAATATGATTGGGTTTGCTCAAGGAGAGAGGAAGAAGTTCTATGGGAAATGCAGGAAACTAAGGTAGAATTAGGTGAGACTTGGGCAACCTATAGGGCATGGATCAGGTGGAGGATGGGATGGCTGATAATTTGGCCTACTACAAGAAGAGATCTACTACAAGGGAACTAACAGTCAACTAATAATATCAAGCAAGTAATGAAATAAATGCATCTAGAAAAACAGAGTTTTGCATCAAAGTAGTCCAAACTATGATCTATGAAAGGAAATGCTGAGAAGTGTTGCAAGAAAGGAAAGCATGAAAGAAGACTACTGAAAATAAAGAAGTAAGCTTTATGAATAAGATCTAAAGCAAAACAAAACTAGACTATTAACCTACTAAAAAGCCGCAAACACTAGAAGTCCTATGAATGAGGAAAATCTATGTTTTTGGGGCAGCAAGAGGGTCTTTGCCTCAAATCATGGTCCCAAATCGAGGAAGAGAGGCCAAGGCATTGTTGCTATCCTTTTGAATCTTCCTTTTATCATTGATTAACCTACTATAGAGAGCACAAATGGAAGCAAACTACCGAATCATCAAAAGCAACCTATTCTTAACCATAAAAGAAATACATCTAACAGCAACCTAATCTACAAACTAGAATAAACATAAAAATACAAGCAAAGAGGAGCTTGGCTTCTTGGATTGGGCTCTAACCCAAGAGATTCAGCCCTCTGAGGTAACTCAGTGCTAGCTCAAAAAGGATTCCATCTTTATTTCCAAAACAATAGCAGGATTACATGAAACTATCACAAAATAATAAGCTCGAAGTTGAGCAGAGTTTATGTAAGAAAAAATCCAACAAAAATCTGACCCTAGTGAGGCCCTAGGCCTCTCTACTTATAAAAATGAAACTACCAACAACTTCCTTAAAATCATGAAGGCTTGGCTCCGAGGAAAATTTTAAGGATGGAAAATTTTCTTGAAGTTTAGAAACATTGGCGAATCTCACTAATCCCTAATATGCAAACTATAAATTTTTCAATGATATATTTGTAAAATTATTCAAATTTATAATGATTTATCATATAGGCACTATATAATGTTGGCGATTTTTAAGGTAAAATAATTTTATATTCTAAAATTTGGGCGAATCATCTTTTAGAAAAATTGGAAATTGGTGAATCGTTTTTTGGAAAAATCATGGAAAATTAGCCCACTGGGCGAACATTAGCCCCTAAAATTTTCCATGCTTGGCTCCCAAAACTCAATATAAACATCAGTCATCCTCCACTTGCTCGGTTGCCTTCTAGTGCATGAATCGGAGCTAAATGAAGGGGAATTCGAAGTGAGGAGTAATAAATGAGGGAGATTCCATCCTATAAGTCCTCTCCTCTATCCACTTTGAGTTATTACTGCCTCCTGTAGAAAACATAGTTTTTTAAAAAGAAGCACAGTGGGGTGAAAGAAATGCCAAAAATGATGGATAAAAGTGTGGCAAGGTAGGATAGGTACTACTGTGGATGTCAGGGTTCCCTTCGCACCTTATTCTGCTTCCTGTAGTCCTCCTGCAACCTGCAATGCAAATGAAAAATCACTTTCTTTTTCTCTTTTTTTTGTTTTTTTTTTTTAGAACAACTACGGTGCCTCAAGGAGGTTTTCACCCTAATTTACTGCCTTGGGCACCTTCAAGGGAGGTTTTCACCCAGGGATCTTATTTTTCTCTTCTTCTTTTTTTGACATCATTGGGCCGCCTCAGAAGAGGTTTTCAACCCAATGATGGGACTCAAGCGCCTCATGGAGGTTTTTGCTTGAGTCCTTATTTTTTATTTCTCTTCTTCTTTTTCTTCAATGAGAGGGTGAAGTGGAGGCTAAGACATGCTCCATTACCATCATTGTCTTATTCAGATATTCAATGAACTCTCACTTGGAGAGGGATTTCTTGTAGACTTTCAACTGGTATCCATTGACAAGCATGGGGATGGCTTCATCATCAATGGTTCTGATCAAAACTGAACCATTGTCATTGCATTTCTCCACAGTGTAGGGTTCTAGCCATCTTGTCCTCAACTTGCCTTTGAAATATGTGTATCTTGAATCATAGAGTAGTGCTCAATCTCCCTCTTGGAATTTCTTCTCCTTGATATTTTTGTCATGCCATATCTTTCTCTGAAGCTGAACTACCTATGTATGGAGAAGGGCCTGCAATCTGTGTTCATCCAATCCATTGAGCTAAAGTAATATTTCTTTCTGTGCATGGCTAAGGTTTAGGTCTAGTTGGGCTACCATCCTTAGGGTATTGAATTCAAATTCTATTGACGGCAAATCCTTCTTCCCATAGACCAGCTCATAGGGTGTGAACCCTATGGTGGTCTTCCATATTGTGTTGTAGGCCCAAGTGGCCTCAACTAATCTGTCAGCCCAGTCTTTTCTGTTGTTGCTCATTACCCTAGTCAGGATCCCTTCCAATGCTCTGTTAGTGACCTCCACCTGCCCATTGGATTATGGATGGTAAGGATCGAAGTCATGTGCTTGATTCTATGATGTGTGAGCATGTCTTCAATCAAATTGGAAGTGGACTGACTATCTTGATCTGTGACCAACTCTCTTGGATACCCGAACTTGTAGAATATGTTCTCTCTCAAAAACTCAGCTACTTTTTCCTATGTCACTGCTTTGATTGATTTTGTCTCTTCCCAATTTGTCAGGTAATCAGTGCACACAATGATGTATTGTTTCTGCTTTGAAGGAGGGCTGATAGGACCCACAAAGTCCATGCTCCACTTCTCAAATGGCTCAAAGGTCACTTGAGGTTACATGGGAATCTTATCCTTTGGAGTAGGTTTCCCCATCCTCTGACACCGATCATGCTGGCTGGTATATCTCCTCACAACCTGATGAAGAGTGGGTCGGTAGTAGCCTGCTTGCAATATCTTGAAGACAGTTCTTTTTGCTGCAAAATGACCTCCACAAGGCCCGTCATGATAGGTTAGGAGGATGTCAAATACTTCCTCCTCCCTGACACATCTTCTCAAGATCTAATCTAGGCCAAGTTTAAAGAGATTGCCCCCAATCCAGGTGAAAGGGGTGCTTATCCTTACTATCTTGCTATTCTCTTTTGAGGATAGGTATGGTGGAAACTGTGTCGAAACCAAGTAGCTTGGTATATCAGCAAACCATGGGGAGAGTACTGAGATAGAAAATAGGTGTTCATCTAGCATTTGGTCATTGACCATTCCTTCTTCACCTGCAGGGAAATTTACTCTAGACAAAAAGTCAGCAACAACATTTTCTTTACCAGGCTTATTAATAATGATAAAATCAAACTGCTACAATAAAAGCAACCATCTAATAATGCGAGCATTTACATCTAGGTTGTTCATTAAATATATAACTGCAGCATGATCAGTGTGCACAAAGGTTTGATAGCTTGTGATATAATGTCTGAATTTTTTTAATGAATGCACGACAGCTAGGAGTTCCTTCTCGGTCACTGTATAGTTTAACTCTGCTTTTGACAAGTTTTTGCTTATAAAGTATATGGCATAAAGCAATTTTTCATCAATTTGTCCTAAGGCTACTCCTATTACTTTGTTCGAGGCATCTGTGTGAATGTGGAAAGGTAGGGCCTAGTTTGGGCCTCTCAGAATTGGGGCAGTCACGAGCTTGTTCTTCAAGGTATCTACAACTTCTTGACAGTTTTCTGACCATATCAACTCGACATCTTTGCCTAAGAGGCCAAACAAAGGAGAGGCTAACTTGCTAAAATATTTAGTGAATCTCCTATAATACCCAACTAAGCCTAGGAAAATTCTGACATCTCTCATCTTTTGAGAAGGTGGGACCCTTTGGATGATGGCAATTTCGTTGGGGTCCACCTGCAGTCCTTGCTGAGATATTGCATGACCTAGCACGGTCCCTTCAGTCATCAAGAATTCACATTTTTCTGGAGTGAGACAGATTCATGTCAAAATACTTATCGAGCACATTTCCTAAGTTAGACAAAGCTTCCTAAAAGTTAGAGCCATAAGGAGTAAAATCATCCATGTATATTTCTACTGCATCATGAACCAGTTCAGAAAATATACTCAATACTGCTTTTTGGAAAGTGGTTAGAGCGTTGCACAAACCAAAAGGAAGGACCCAACATGCAAAGGTACCCCAAGGACAAGTGAAAGTGGTCTTATCTTTGTCTTCCTGGATGATTTGAATCTGATTGTACCCGCTAAACCCATCTAGGAAATGTTGAAAATACTGAGAGGGGGGGTGAATCAGTATTATCTAGTTCTTTTAACAAATCTTCCTTATTTACATCTTTGAATTATTTTTGCATATCAGTACCATAAAATAATGAGCAAGAAAAACAGACAGTCACATCAAAGAACACCAGATATAAAGTGGAAACCCAATGTGGGTGAAAACCACCTGCTGCAATATGTCTCTATCTTCTTTCAAATTAGAAACTCCTTTTACAATGGTCTTGTACTGGTGTAGTCCTTTACCAGTACGCAGGCTCAACCTGCAGAGAGCTACAACTCTCTCTCGTTTTCCAGTGTCTCCTGGAAGGGAGCTACAACCCCCTACTTCTTTTCTTTCAAGGACCACTTTTCATAAATTTTCATACTGGACCCATAAACATCAAATGATCATCAAGTACCAGTAAGTCACCCAGATAACCAGATCCACAATAACAGTAAACGAAACCCAGAACACCTTATCAACAAAAAATCAGTCAACAAAATATCTTAAGACAGATACGCAATTTCCTTTTCTCTGGCCTGCGTCGCTACGCACTTCACCTTCTGTGGCGTCGCGCACCTCCGCAGCTGCGCCTTCTGTGGCGCCTTCGCACTGCGCCTTCGGTGGTGACTCTGTGGCGTCTCCTGTGGTGCCTCTGCACTGCGCCTTCTGTGGCGTCTCCGCACTGCGCCTTCTGTGGCGTCTCAGCACTGCGCCTTCTGTAGCGCCTCTGTGGCGTCTCCGCACTGCGCCTTCTGTGGCGCCTCTGTGGCATCTCCGCACTGCGCCTTCTGTGGCGCCTCTGTGGCGTCTCCGCACTGCGCCTTCTGTGGTGCTTATGTGGCATCTCCTGTGGCGCCTCCGCACTGCGCCTTCTGTGGCGCCTCTGTGGCGTCTCTGCACTGCGCCTTCTGTGGCGCCTCTGTGGCGTCTCTGCACCGCGCCTTCTGTGGCGCCTCTGTGGCGTCTCCTGTGGCGCCTCCGCACTGCGTCTTCTGTGGCGCCTCTGTGGCGTTTCCGCATTGCGTCTTCTGTGGCGCCTTCGCACTGCACCTTCTGTGGCGCCTCCGCACTTCCGCAACTACAGCACTCGAGAGATCACCCTTCACAGATTCGCTTTCCACTTCATTTTCATATAGATCGAGCTTTTGAAAAAATAACCCAATATTTCAGATCTTAAGATATTCAACCCAAAAGCATACCCAAGCCAAATGATCTCCTTTGCTTTATATAGGCAAGCTCTTCCTTAAATCATGGACCAATACCACGAGCCAAAACCAT
>APFE031408737.1:2870-120793 GCA_000404065.3 Pinus taeda
TTTGGCATGAGCGATTTGGTCACTTAAACTATCACTCCCTTCAGAATCTATGTAAAGAAAATATGGTGACAGGTCTTCCAATGGTATCTTGCAAAGATGGTGTTTGTTTTGGATGTGTACTCGAAAAACATCATCGAGATAGTTTTGAAAAGCGTGCCTCTTGGCTCGCCTCAACCCCTTTACAGCTTGTGCATAGTGATTTATGTGGTCCACTTCCAGTTGTTTCATTCTCCAGCTACAAGTATTTATTAACTGTCATTGATGATTTCTCTAGACGCACTTGGGTATACTTCTTAAAACTCAAGAGTGAAGTATTTAACATGTTCATGGCCTTTAAGGCCTTTGTTGAAAAACAATCTGGACATCAAATTATTAAGCTAAGATATGATAATGGCGGAGAATATGTTAACAACAAATTAATCAACTTTTGCACTGAGAATGGAATTCAAATGAAACATACTGTTCTATATACTCCACAACAAAATGGTGTAGCTGAAGGGAAGAATCACACCTTAAAGGAAATGGTTAATTGTATGCTTTAATCTAAAGGGCTTAGTCTTCATTTTTTAGCAGAAGCAATTAACTGTGCAAATTACATAGCAAATCACACTCCTACTAAAGTTTTAAAGAATATCACTCTAGAAGAAGCATGGAGCTCAATTAAACCAGATATAAGTCACTTTCGTGTTTTTGGAAGTGAAGCATGGGCCCATATTCTAGATGAGAAACATAAAGCTTTAGAACCTAAGAGTGAAAATTGTATTTTTGTTGGATATTCTGAAGATGTCAAAGCATATAGACTTATTCCACTTAAGTCCAAAAATGTTATCATTAGAAGAGATGTAAAGTTTACTAAAAATATATTGGCCTACGAGCCTAGTTCGGCGGATGTGCCACCTCTCTTTATCCCTTCTGCTTTTGAAAATATTTCTTCTATAGATGATGATAACGAAGATGGCAATCCTCCCCCACCTTCTCAAGATCCTCCTTCAGCTCCCCAGCTTCCAAAATGGGTTCATGCTACTTGGGATGCAGCAAGTGCTCTTGCCAATGATCCTACAGAACAATGATGTACACGTTCTCAGTTCGATAGAGCCTCTTCTTTACTAGCTCAAGCTTCGACGAATTATGATCCTGACACCTTTGTAGAAGCTTCAGGCCATCTAGATTGGGATGCAGCTATGAATGAAGAATATCGTTCATTATTGGCAAATGATACATGGGATCTTATTCCTCTACCAAAGGGACAAAAACTTGTTAGATGCAAATGGGTTTACAGAACCAAGTATGGACCAGATGGAAAAGTTGATAAACATAAATCTCATCTTGTTTCTAAGGGTTTTTCACAAGTAGAAGGCATTGACTATAATGAAACCTTCTACCCTGTTGCCAAAATGAACTCTATCTGCCTTGTTCTTTCCCTTGTTGCCTCTTTCAAATGGGAAGTCCATTAGATGGATGTTAAATATGTCTTCTTGCACGGGGACTTGCATGAAGAAATCTACATGGAACAACCTACTGGCTTTATACAAATAGACTCTAGCCTTGTATGTCAGCTTAAGAAGTTATTTTATGGTCTCAAGAAATCCCCTTGGGCTTGGTATGCCAAAATGGATAACTTTCTTTTAGAAATTGGCTTTTCTAGGTGTCCTTCTGACAAAACTGTCTACACCAAGAAAGTGGGAAAGTCTCTTATCATTCTTGTTCTTTATGTTGATGATCTTATCCTTAACGGTAGTGATCCCAACCTTATAAACCATGTGAAGTCCAACCTTAAAAAGAAGTTTGAAATGTCAGACTTAGGACACTTGCATTATTTTCTTGGTCTTCAAGTCTTGCAATCCAAGGAAGGTATTTCCCTTTCCCATTCCAAGTATGCATGTGATCTTCTACGGCATTTTCACTTGGAAGACTGTAAGCCACCCCCTTCTCCCTTTCAGTCTAGAGCCAAACTTTTAGTCACTTGTACTTCCCCTGAAGTTGATGCTACCTTATACCGTCAACTTGTAGGAAAACTTTTGTATCTGACCCATACCATCCTGACCTTTCCTTTGCTATTGGCCTTATTGCTCGGTTTATGCAAAACCCACATGAAAGTCATTGGAAAGCAACTAAAAGAATACTTCGTTATGTTCGAGTTATAGTTTAGATTGGGATTCATTACAGTGCAGAAGCATCTCCTCTATTGGTTGGTTTCACTGATTCTGATTGGGCTGGTGATGCTGATGATCAGAAGTCTACTACAAGTTATGTGTTCACTCTTGGTTTAGGACCTATTACATGGGCTTGCAAGAAACAAATTGCCATTTCTATTTCTTCAGTAGAAGCAGAGTATCGTGGTGTCGTAGAAGCTAGTAAGGAAGCCTTGTGGCTTCATCAGATCATGTCAGAGTTTGGCTTTCAGCAACAACATCCGACTACACTTTGGTGTGATAATCAAAGTGTCATTCAACTATGCAAAGATCCAGTCCAACATCAGCGAAACAAACAAATTGAACTGCACATGCACTTCATCAGAAGCTCATTCATGACCATGTTTTTGAAGTGCAATATTGTTCAACAGATGATCAAGTTGCAGACATCTTTACAAAGGCTCTCACAGAGGTGAAGTTTACTAAACTTCGATTTATGTTTGGGGTTCAGGAAGTTGTAACTAAGGGGGGATAGGCTCTAATGCCTCCTTCCTTCTCCTATTGTGTCATATTTTTACATCCTTCAATCCTATCCCAAGTTGTTCTTAAGGGGGGATGTTAGGATATTGTGATGCATAGGAAATAGTTAAGTATAACTTGGTTTAGTGTAGAGTTAGGTAAAGTGTGTTTCTTTACTATGTACTTTTGTAACTTACAATCCGACGGTTCATTCTCTCCTCAATATTACTGACACTTGATCCATGGCTTAATACCCTAGTGGTCCATGATCTCTATTTAAAGAGCATGGAGGGTCATTTGTAGGGTAAACATTCATGAAAGAAGCTATGTAAATTTTCATTCTTTTATTAATAAATTGCCTGAAGTGGCCGCGTTTGCTCAGGTCGTGGACTGTTTCCCTCTTTGAGGGTTTTAACCACATCAATAATACTGATGTATTGATTTGTGATTTGTTTGTGAGCGGTACCCTCTAGTGTTCTGTCCGAGGAACTTACCTTGCAAATTCCTACAAATAAATTGTGTAGGGTTTCGCTAATAAAATGATTAAAAATTTAATCACTCATGTAGGATGTCGATGTGAGTATTTCTATGTCTATTTCCATACTAATTCTATCTTCGGTTCATATGATACTTCCAGATATATAATATAAATTTGGATAATGCATATTATTATTATTTCTCAACTTTAATTTAATTGTTGTATGTGTATTGAATGTAACTGGGGTAATGCGAAGCTTTTATTAATATTTAATTTTAATTTAATTATTACTGTACATTGAATGTGATTGGTGTAAATCAAAGTTTTTGAGTTTCATAAAGGAGGGAATGTTAGTGAATTTTTTGTCAGATATATTTATAAAATTTGTTTATAATCTTGTTTTTTTAATTTAGAATTTATATCTTTAAATTTGAAATTAATATATAAACTAGATTTATGTTAATTTTAGCTTTATTAAATATCATATATTAATTTTTTTGAGATGTAATTTTTTTTACAGTGTAAAATTTGAATTTTTTTTGAATGATTTTTTTTCATATTTGATAGATTTGAGGTTAATATAGATTTATGTTAATTTTTTTATACGTATATACTATGTGTCAATTTTATATTTAACATGAAGGAAATTACACATATCTTTCATCTTGACCAACAACTAATCAAATGTTTAACCATAAAAAATATTTTAATTTTTTTGTTTTATATGTATATACATAATTGACATTAAAATTTACTCGAGATATACATTAAAATATTTATTATTATTATTAATATATATTTAAATACAAGTCGCGTTTATATTGGAAAGTAAAAAGACATATTCATGAAGAATATATAACATATCTCCCTCCATACTTTAAATTAGAAAAATACTATAATAAAAATCTCTTTAAGATGCATATTGATATATTTTATTTATAATTTACATTTTTTTTTTTGTCATTAATATTTTTTAAATGTCACATATCACTTAACTCTAAGAATTGATTAAATTCAACATCTCCTTCATAATACAAAAATGAAAATATAATTATTTTTAATTTACAATTATTTAAAATGAAAATTTAATTAATTTTTTTAGCATAAATATATTACATAATAGGAACATTGGAAATATTTTAGTCACCAAAAAATTTTTTGTTAGCTCTATATTGTATAATAAAAGAATTACACATTTCTAAGAAGAAATTATAAACTAAATTAGATTTTTATTTATTTTATTTATTTATTTTATTTATTGCGTATTGTTTTTGGAATACAAATTGTATGATCAATCCCCAATGGGGGTGTCGGGTTATGGAAGCCACCCGTCACGTGACAGATGCCAGATGTGCAATGTTTAGGGCAGGAGAGGATAGGACATCAGCCCCTCCACCACGCTAGAGTTAATACCTTTGGGTCGCTTGTGCAAACCATTTAACTTCACCTATGTGCAATCACTTTGATGTGATGGAGCCGATCCTCCTCTGGTTATATTTCATCAATTGTAAAAATCTACGGTTGTCTAATGTCTTTCTATGTAATGCGTCCCCCTCCTTTCTTGCATCTTCTCTGGCTCCTAGTCTAGGGTGGTGGTCCGTCCTGTGCGCCTTGGGTGTGCCTCAAGCGACATTCTCTTGCTTGCTCCTGCTAATTGAGAAACTTTCCCTCTTAGCTCTTCTCTGGAGGATGCGTCTTCTTCAGTTTTGGATGTATTTAGATTCAATTGTCTTTTTCTCTTGGGGTTTCTCGCTTTAACCTCTTGGGGGATGCTTCTGGAGTGCTTTGTGCCAGACTTTTGGTTATTTTCTTCTTAGTTCTGGATTCGTGGGTGGTGTTGTATCTCTTGGGGTGGCGGTTTTAGTTTCAGGGTGGCAGTGGACTATGTGTCTTCTTGCATCTTGTCTCTTCCTTTCCAGGATCTCTGGTTTCAATTCTCCCTTTAGTGTTTTGATGCAGTTCTAGTGTCAGTATCAAATTTAGGCTTTTCCTTTTAGTTTCGTCTTGGGTGTTTGCTATTTTCTATCTGGATCTCTCCCCTCGGGTCTCTTACTTCCACTCTAGTCTGACTCGTCTCTAATTGGGCGGCGAATTCTCGGTGGTGGGGATTTTTGTGTTGGTTATCCTCCTCCCTCTGGTCTGCAACAAGGTCTGTTTGGTTCTGGGTGGTAGGTGGTAGTGTTTTAGGTGTCTCTTTTTTCCGGCTCTACGACTTCCCTCGTTGGGTCTCAGGGTGGAGCCGTATTTGTTCGAGGTGGGAGCTCTAAGCAGGGTTCAGGTCCCTGGAGAGACATTGGTTGTGGGGGTCGTGGAACTAGTGGGGGTCACAATTCTTTGGTTGCTTCAATGGCAGGCAACTGTCGTTAGATTGTTTCATAGTTTGGTCATGGCGCAAGCGTAGGTGGTTGTGGGAGGGGATGTCAATGTGTTACGACACCTTGAGGCCACATCAGCCAAGGACGTTTAGGGACTTCAGGTTAGGCACCTTCCAGGAGGATAGGACTCTCCTTGACAATCCTTGAACTAATGCAATTTGTCTCTACTCAACTGGACACCCTTGATCAAGCTCACAAGGAGAAGCATGAGACTACCATGGCCAAATTTTAACAGCTTCAGTACTTCTAATGCCATGTTTTTGAAAGGGTGGTAGTGGTCTAATGTGGTCATAATTTGCTGATGGAAAAGGTTGAAAAACTGGAAAATTGGCTTGCTCACTTTTAGCACCATGCTAATTGCATATATCACCCTTCGCCTCCCCCAAGTACTGGGACAAACAACCCTACTTCAATTACCTCCAATGATGAATATGTTCACTAGCGTGTTTCTTGTTCTTTTAGTTTTCTGGAATGTTAGGCCTCTCAAGCCCTGGACCTCTTAGCTGTCAATTTTGTTATTTGTATGTTGTATGGTTATCACATTGGTCAACAAACCTAGTCGGGGTGAGACCATATGCATTTTGACATCCTTGTATATGTCTTTTGATTAATAGAAACTCTTCGACTTACAAAAAAAATGTATGATCAAAATTTTGGATATGTCCAACGTTTTAAGTGGACACTCCACCCATCCTTACAAACCAAACCTAAGCATAGTGATAAGAAAAAAGAGCATAGAGATATTTAAACTTGAAAGGCTCTATCAACAATAAAAAGACAATTCTCTTTAAGAATAGATTGATAATAAAACAATTAATTAATTAAAGATCAATTTTAAAAAATAAGGGTAAACTCAAATTAATAAAAAGTTAAATTTACAAGGAAGTAAAAAACCTAAAAAATTAAAATTAAAATTAATAGAGAAGCTAAGGCAAAGAAAGTGAAATCATTAAATACATTATAATAAAGGTTTAAAAGAGAATTAAAGACCATTAGAAAATTAAAACAAATTCAAAAAGATTAAAATATAAAAATTAAAATTAAAAAACCCATGAATTAAAAAGAAAACTTATGAATATGAAACCTGAAATGATAATATTATAAAAATTATGATATTAACAAATTAGTTATCTAAGATTAGAATATCATTGCATAAAAAATATGATATTAACAAATTAATTATTTAGAATTAGGAATAAATTAGGAATAATTCCAAAATGTAGGGTCAACTCCAATTAATAAAGGACCATATTTATAAAGGACCATATTTATAGGGAAATAAGAAATAGATTAAAAATGGGTGAAGATACTAATAATTTAAAAAAGGTTAAAATCAAAATTAATAGGAAATCTAGGAAAAAGAAAGTGAAATTATTAAAAAAAATTAAAATATAAGTAAGAAAGAGAAAATTTAAGATAAATAAAAGAGATTTAATGAGAATTAAAATATGAAAAATTAAAAATTAAAATACTCAAGAATAAAGGAAGAATTTAAAATTAAAGATACTCAATAATAAAGAAACAAACCTAAATATGTGAGATAAAATGATAATATTATAAGCGTTTTTTTTTTATGAGTTATAGGATGATAATAATATAATTGATTTTATGGGTTAACAAATTAATTACTTAGGATTACAAATAAAGATTACATAAAATTGAAAATGAGAGAAATACTATAAAGTTCATAAATTAGAGGATTTAATTAAAAAAATTTAAAAAAATGACATATTAGATTAGTATTTAGTATCATAATATATTAATAAACAAATTAAATAAATAAAAGAAGGAAACTAGTGAACCATGGAGAGGGGAAGATTTGAGATTAACAAGAAATTATTAAAGGCCAAAAATAAGAAGGATATAAAGATTGAGAAAGGAAAAGGGAAATTAATACAAAGATAAGACTGAGGAGAATACACTGACTGATGATTAAGACAATAAATAAGGGTTTTGGAGACTAACTTAATTTGTATTTATTTTCCTAATTAAAGTTATTTTGGTGCTTTTCAATTTAAAAGACTTCCCTTTCTATATAAAGTTGAAGTAAAATTAATTTAGAAATTTAAGAATTTTATTTATTACAAATTACATCTCCCCATATTTTTATTACTTTTTTAATTTAACGATATTATGTTTACGTTTATGTTTATTTATTTTTGTAGGTAACACCTTAGTACAACATCTCTCCTACTACGTTATAGAGTATCTCTATGTCCAATTAAATTTTTATTGAGGGAATCCTCACACTCCATGATTCAAGGCACTTTGAAGTGGCAAAATCATTCAACAACTACATATGGGAAAGTGTCAAATTAGTTGAGGATTTACATATGCTTGACTTTATCAAAATACCATTATAAGTAAGGGAAAAATCGTGAGAAACTACACATGGGGAGGTGCCACACTATTAAGGTATTGGGAATGGAGATGTGTCAAACTATTCAAGGTATTGGGAATATGGAAGCATCAAATTAGTTGAGGTAT
Organism: Pinus taeda; assembly: GCA_000404065.3. Taxonomy (NCBI): domain Eukaryota; kingdom Viridiplantae; phylum Streptophyta; class Pinopsida; order Pinales; family Pinaceae; genus Pinus; species Pinus taeda. The sequence continues at coordinate 10,862 of APFE031408737.1, forward strand.
TGCGATGGTGATTTTTTTATGATTATTATGCATAATTGATATCATTAAGGAAACCATCATGAAATATTATGTAATGCTATTTTAGAAGTGTTTTCATCAAGGGGCCTAAAAACAAGATCCAAACTCACATCAATTCGTAATATGTTGAATGAAGCTTGGTAACTTACTATGATGAGTAACTATGGATCGATATTGTGTCCTGGGTGTTGGTGTTCATGGAGGTTAGAAAATTCTTGAATACACCTCCATCACAATTTTATGCACCAGAACTATAAAAGGAATGTGCCTTGCATCAACATTTTTCAATGAATGATATACAAAAGTCAAAGATACTACTTGTTGGTTTTTAGATCCTGTACATACACAATTCAACTATAACAGGAATGTGCCTTGCATCAACATTTTTCAATGAATGCTATACAAAAATCAAAGATACTACTTGTTGGTTTTTAGATCCTGTACATACACGACTCAATAGAACAATGGCACAAATAGAAATACAATAGTACATAAGTGTTTATGTGGTAAACTTATAACGGTTTGTTAAGGAAACATCTACACACAAGGGAAAATGTTTTATTGCGAGATAAATATTATAATCAGTCTTATAACCACACCACCTCATCTCTCGAAATAATAAATAATGCATGCACCAATACAATATTTTTTTGGTAACTATATTTTAGTTCCTAAAATTGTCATAATAATTGCAACAGCATAGGTAAATATAGTTTCACATTTACATTTTTTAATATATTGTTTTCACATTTTAACAATTTCCACCTTGATAACAATTTTTATAATACTTTTCTAAAGTCTTATCACCTCTTTTTCAATCCAAGAGAAGTTAGACACCACCAAAACTTCTTTATCAACACTAGTTTGTTAAATATTTCTACATAATTATCTCGAGTGTGGACATTTTTAAGATCAACTCCACCTTTATTGATAATATGTCTTACAAAATGGTACTTTATACAAATATGTTTGGTCTTTTCTATTGTAAGCAAGATTTGTAGCCAAATGCAGAGAACTTTGACTATCACAAAATACAATTATGTTGTTTTGCATTCTTCCAAATTCACCAAGAAGACCCTTCAAACAAATTGCCTCCTTGAAAGCATGTGAGATAATAATGTGCTCTACCTTTTTTGTGGATAAAGCAAATATTTCTTGAATATGCAACATTCAAGTGATGAATCCCCCTTGCAAGAGTAAAGACATATCTTGAAATAAACCTTTTGTTGTCCAAATCACATGTAAAATCTAAATCAACATATTTGTAGACATTGATAATTATAACCATTAAAGATGAAAAAATAATCATTGGTGTCTCTAAGGTATTGGAACACCCATTTCACTATAGCCCAATGTTCTTTACTCGGATTTTACATGAACCTGGTCTCATTGCATGTGAAATATTTGGTCTAATACAAACCATCACATACATATATGTCCTACTACATGAGCAATTAGGGTACATGAGAGATATAATACTTTTCTTCTTCACTATTAGGACATAATCCTAAAGGAATCTTAAAATGGGAAGTGAAAGAGATACTAACCAATTTCACATTATTCATCTCAAACTTTACAAGTATTTTCTCAGCATCTTTTTTGTGAAAACCTAAGCTTACCATTTTTTTCTCTCTTTGTGTATTTTAACACCCAAGGTTTGTTTTGTTGCTCCTAGATCCTTCATACTAAAGGTCCTAATCATTTAAACCTTCAACCTGCTGATGTGTCCATGCTTTTTCTTGCAATAAGTATATTGCCAACATATAACACTGAGATAATGAATATGCCATTAAAATTTTGAAGTACACAATTTTCATACTCAATTCTAGTAAAATTCTAGCCTATTATGAAGGAATCAAAATCCTTGTACCATTGCTTGGGAGATTTCCTCCTCACGGGCTTTACTCAATGAACCTTTGACATATCATGTGCGTTCGTGACATACTAAACAATACCCTTAATTTGACTACATATAGAAAAATACCTTTAGAAATCACATTAGTTAACCCCATACCAATATGAACCAAATATACCTTCCCAATTTTAAAAACCCCTACTTTCACTAGATATTGTTGGTATCCATTTTTTCATTAACATTTTTTATTCCCCTTTATATTTTTTGATTAACTTTGAGCTCCATTTTTTTATACCTGCCAATATAAAAATCCTTTACCCCCTATTATATGCTCAAGGTCGAATGCATAAAGATGGGTTACACTTTTGGGCCAAATGAGAGGATGAAATTTCAATTTTTTTCTCTTTTAACGATTTGAAGCCCTTGAAATTCATATAAGCATTGCAAATTTTTATTTAGAGTAAAAAGAGAGTTGGTGGAGAATAATGTTGATATCCTAATGATATTTTTTGCAGAGAAATTTAGTGTCGTATAATATGTCAATTTTCCATTAAATGAAATGCTTTTCCTTGCAAATTTTTGCACATCTTACAAGGTATGCGTGTGTTCATGTAGCAAACTTCATCTAAAATGTGTAAATATATATAATATATATATATATATATATTATATATATATATAAGCATGATATACACATAAAGAACTAAGTTTTTCATATTAAAAAAATATGTTTCTATGCAAAATTATATATATTTTTTATTTTTCAAAGTTGGTGAAGTAATATTTCAATTGCATTTCGCAGACACGTGTTCACGTAAGTTTTTTTTCAAATATTTAAATAAATTGAAAAACCAAGAGTACTCTTTTAAAGAGGACTTGTAAACAATGAGTCATAAATGAAGATAGTGGTATTTTTTGAATTTTTTGTTGTGTATATTTTACATTATTATTTTTTTATTCAACCCCTTTGAAACCATCCAAAAAAATTTCAGGCATTGTGTTTAAAATAAATTGGATGAAAAATGTCATATGAATTCGACATGGGAAAACTCATATGCCATTGGATAGAGGATTCTTTCACAAATCAAATGATCAACTCTGCCACTTAAGGACAAATTCCGTTCTAAATCCGCTAGGGTAAAAAATGGTGTTGCAAATAAATCTATTGAAGGGGAGCTAAAACTCTGTGTTTTAACCTAAAAATTTGTGTTTTAGGCCCTGAGCAGCTCAATCGAGCCCTTAAAACACTCGATTGAGCATTTGAAATAAAATTTCAAATAACTAGATCGGGGGTTTAAGAAATTAACCCTCAATTGAGCCCTTAACATGGTCAAGTAGAGGCTCGATCTAGCCTATAGCTTGATCTAACTTTAAGGCTCGATCTAGGTTTAAGGTTGGATATAAACTATATCTCGAACTATCTTTTGAGGCTCGATTGAGCTTTGAGGCTCGATTGAGCTATGAGGCTCGATTGAGCTTTGAGGCTCGATTGAGCTATGAGGTTCGATTGAGCTTTGAGGCTTGATTGAGCTATCAGGCTCAATTGAGCTTTAAGGCTCAATCAAGCCAATTTTTTTAATTCCATGCATAGGCGGTATTGGCAGGAAAGTTCAAAAACATGGCTCGATCGATCTCCTAGATAATCTTAGGTTACACAGGACCTTGATCGAGGGTTTGTTTTAACGCTCGATCCAGCTACCTTTAAGCCCTCAAACAACTCGATCGAGGACTCAAATATTTCTCAATCGAGCGCTTAAAATGGCTCGATCGAGTGCTTAAAATGGCTCGATCAAGCTATTTTTTCACCCAAAACGTGCCCTCTCTCGCCAAAAAGTGTAACCTAGCTTCGTACAGAGACCCTCAATATATTATGTCATTTTTTCCTCAATATATATCCCCTAATATGGATGCATGTGGTATGGTATTGCTCCCATAGTGAAGTCGTGATTGCCTCAAGCTTTACAATGATTTCTTGAGCTTGCAAACTAATCTTTTGTTATGATGTTGCAAAAAACATTCTAGTTTTATAACATAAATCTCCCCATCCAAATTTCCATGCATTTCATTTTGGAATGTGATGCTTTCAGAGACATAAAACAAGAGGTTGATAGTCCCATAGACTATTTTTAATCTGGTAGATGTTAAAATATCATTCATTTATTCATTTTTATAGTATTAGATAATAATAAAAGACAAATTTTTTGAATGACCAAATGTTCTTTGTTTTTTTTCGTATAGAAAGCCAAGCTATCTACCGTGGACATTAAGATGATTAAGATCATTATGTTTTATCTTTATTATGGTAGTTCATTAAATCTGTAGATTCTTATGACTGATGGTAGTATTTATGGACTAATTTCAACTATTCACTAGTTTTCAATTATTTGAATATCAATATTTTTTTTTTGGGAAAAAAAAAACTCTCCAAAAATGATAGATATTTTTGCATGCGATCAGTGAAAAAGGGGCAATAATGTTACGATATTCCGACACATAGGAAATATTTAAGTATAACTTGGTCTAGTGTAGAGTTAGGTAAAGTGTGTTTCTTTACTATGTACTTTCGTAACTTACAATCTAACGGTTACGATATGTAGTGATCCAACGATTCATTCTCTCCTCGGTATTACCGACACTTGATCTGTGACTTAACACCCGATTGGTCCATGATCTCTATTTAAAGAGCATGGAGGGTCATTTGTAGGTAGCCATTCATGAGAGAAGCTTATGTAAATTTTCATTTTTTTATTAATAAATTGCCTGAAGTGGCCGCGTTGGCTCAAGCCGTGGACTATTTCTCTCTTTGAGGGTTTTAACCATGTCAAGAATACTGGTGTATTGATCTGTGATCTGTTTGTGAGCCATTTCCTTTGATGTTCTGTCTGAGGAAATTACCCTGCAAATTCCTACATGGTATCAAAGCTATTTGAGGGTCGCATCCGTTGATGATCCAAACCTGAAGCCAGTAGAAATGCATCCAACTGTCATTTCCTAGATCTATTATTTTTGAGTGCTTTCGAGCTGAGAGGATTGCTCTATTTTGTTAGGAGCATCTATTCCAATGAGGAACCCCTTTAGTTTGACGCGAAAAGGTTTCCGATAGCCATAGCTACGTCATTTTTAAGATATGGAGGTATACAATGTTTATTTGTAGTTTTTAGTTATTTTCTCTCTGTTTATTTCAGTTTATTTAGATCTCTTTTTTTTTAATTACCAGATCTATACATTTCATCTCTGCGTATGCTCTTTGCCCCACGACTTTATGCGTTCTGGGAAAATCAGAAACAAAAAGGAAGGATTTTTCTCATGTGTATGCTCCTTTCCGCCGCGCCTTAGTGTGATCTTGGAAAATCAGAAACATTGAGGAAATTTTTTAGTTTCCGGGTAAAGGTAACTTCAGACCATAAGATTTTTTTTTTTTTTTGCATCTTTGTGTTGGGTTTTGTGGTTTTTGTTTTGTAGGAAAAAAAAGAGCTTTCTCAAGTAAGCACACAGTGCAAAGCTTCAGTGACTAAAAAAAAATAAAAAAAATCCTTCCTCTTTTTCAAAATTACTAACCTTTTAAAGTAGCTCACTTGGTCCAAAGTTAACTTTATGAGAATAGAGGCCTTGAGTTCAAGTCTCTCTTTTTGTTGAGTTACTTTTTTCAAAAATCACATGTAACTTATGTTTTAAAGTTACTTTATGTAAAAGTGTTTTCACCCATTAGAAAAAGTGAGTCACTTATAATTCTAAAGTCTCTTTATCTTTTATTTAAGTTACAATTTAGTGGGTAGCTCATAAAGTACCATTGTAAAAGTGATTTTCACTTATTTATAAAAGTGAGTCACATAATTTTTTTTTTAAGTGAGCTAATTAGATTAAGTTTGGAAAATGGGAGATTTTTCAAAATATAGCGTTATCATTCATTTCCACACATTCACACACTTCGTCAGCATCTTCAACAACTTGTATTCAAAAAGCCATAACTTCTTCATCTGGAAGTCGTTTTCAGAGCCGTTTTTTTTAATCAGCCTATTTTTTTGAGATCTTTCCATTGGCACACTTATTTTTAGCATCTAAAACTTAAGTTTCTATTAAAATTGAAAGTACATGCCAAGTTATTCTTGACAGCACTAACTACTTCCAATGGTGGTCCTACATTATGGATTTACTTAGAAGTAAAGGTCTTTACAGAATAGCCTTAGGCTAAGAAACCAAACCTAAAGATGAAGATAAGGCAACCAAATGGGAAAATAGGCAAGATCAAGCACGTGGGTTGATAGGGATGCCTATTTCTCCATACCTTAGATTCCATATCACAAAACTTGATACCCCTAATGAAGCAATGAAACAACTCACTAAAGTTTTTGGAATTAAAAATGAAATTAGAGCCCATCAACTTGAAAATGTCATATGAATTTGACATGGGTCAAACTCATATGCCAATGGATAGAGGATTCTTTCACAAATCAAAATGATCAACTCTGCCACTTAAGGACAAATTCTGCTCTAAATCCGCTAGGGTACAAAATGGCGTTGCAAATAAATTTATAGAAAGGGAGCTAAAACTCTGTGTTTTAAGCCCTGAGCAACTCAATCGAGCCCTTAAAATACTCAATTGATCATTTGAAATAAAATTTCAAATAACTATATTGAGGGTTTAAGAAATTAACCCTCAATTGAGCCCTTAACATGGTCAAGTAGAGGCTCGATCTAGCCTATAGCTTGATCTAGCTTTAAGGCTCGATCTAGGTTTAAGGTTGGATATAATCTATATCTCAAACTATATTTTGAGGCTCGATTGAGCTTTAAGGCTTGATCAAGTCAATTTTTTTAATTCCATGCATAGGTGGTATTGGCGGGAAAGTTGAAAAACATGGCTCAATCGAGTTCCTAGATAATCTTGGGTTACACAGGAGCTTGATCGAGGGTTTGTTTTAACGCTCGATTCGGCTATCTTTATGCCCTCAAACAACTCGATCATGGACTCAAATATTGCTCAATCGAACGCTTAAAATGGCTCGATCGAGCTATTTATTTCACCCAAAATGTGCCCTCTCTCGCCAAAAAGTGTAACCTAGCTTCATGCAGAGACCCTCAATATATTATGTCATTTTTTACTCAATATATATCCCCTAATATGGATGCATGTGGTATGGTATTGCTCCCATAGTGAATTTGTGACTGCCTCAAGCTATACAATGATTTCTTGAGCTTGAAAACTAATATTTTGTTACGATGTTACAAAAAACCTTTTAGTTGTTCCACATAAATCTCCCCATCCAAATTTCCATGCAAGAATGTTATTTTCACATCTGTTTGATCTACTCCAAATCAAGCAAAATTAACTAGTTCTAACATGATACAAACATATACAAGTTTAACAAGTGTAAAAAGAAATTCATGGAAATCTATACTTTTCATTTGAGAGTAACCCTTTGAGACCATTTTGGCTTTAAACCTTTTAGTATTACCATTAACATCTCTGTTCAATTTGTAGGCCTAATTACATCCAACAACCTTTCTATCTTTTAAAAGTTCTACCCATATCTCATATTTTATTTCTCTCAAAGGCATCCATGTCTTCTTTCATTATTTCAATATATTTCGAATTATTTATATCAATTATTTATTCATGATAACAAGAAGGTTCCCATTATCAATAACCAAAGAAACAAATGAAGTGAAATCAATATACCTTTGAGGAAATTTTCTCTCTCGTGTAGATCTTCTTGGTGTTGCTTTTGGAATTTCAACATTTCCTTGAATGTCTGTAACATCTATTACTTCTTTATCATCAAAATATTCTTCTCACTTCCACGTGTCTATAGATGGTTCAGTCCCAACTCAATGTTGACTTGGTGCCTGTTCCAATTTCAAAACATCTTCTACACTCTCTGATTTAATAAGAGAAGCTTCATCAAATATCACATCTTTGTTGATGAAGATTTTGTGAGCAGTAGGGTCCCATAATATGTAGCCCTTAGTAGCAACATCATAACCTAAAAAGATATATTTCTTCGATTTAGGGTCTAATTTAGAACATGGATTCTTAGCAATGAGAATGTACGCTTTATATATTTTTTTTCAAAATTGGAATAACCATATATATTACTTGTCCATACCTCTTCTTGGATTTTACAACTTATTGCAACTCATGGTGATCGATTTATAAGATAACAAGCAATAGTTACTACATCTTCCCACAACTCTTGCTGCAAATTGACATTTCTATGCACCACCTTGCTCTTTCTAAAAGGGTCATTTTCAAGCATTTTTCCACACCATTTTGTTCAGGAGTATTAACCATGTTTATATGTCTCACGATCCCAACTTCCTTTCAATATTATTCAAACTCTAAAGAAGTGAACTTTCCTTCATTATTTGTTCTTAAACATTTTATTGTCTTGTGAGTTCTCTTCTCAACCATAATTCTAAATTGTTTAAAAGTTTAAAAAACACCATTTTTCTTTTTAATAAATAGACCCACACTTTTCTAGAGAAATAATCTATAAATGAAACAAAATATGATGACCCTCCAAAATAAATAGTAGGGGATGGTCCCCAAATGTCATAACGAATATAATCAAAATTTCCTTCACTAACATGACTCCTTTCTTTAAACTTATAATTAATTTCCAAATATACAATGTTTGCAAATATTCAAATTCAGTAATCTATTTTTCATGCACGCGAATACAATAAACTATTACTTTCGTACATATAAATACATATTTCATTTTCCAAAATAAAACTAACTTAGAAACCATTATTTTCGTGCATGCCAATTCACACTCTTGTTATAAAAAGAAACACTCATAATACATAATCTTGCAAGAAAATCTATCAAAATAAATGCGTATTCCTCTTCAAGGAATTTAACACCAAAAAGTTATGTTCTTTTTCAAATAATACCACAAAAATGGTCTATTCTTGCATCCATTACCGATTCTTCTGCAAATAATACTAACATAATAATTGTCCTTTTATGCATACAAATACAAATTTTTTGCGATCTTTTCAGGACAACCACATGGGTAACCTATGTTTTATATACACACAGATTCATGGGTTATTTTCAAGAAATTTATTTTAATTGATTTTCTTTTGTTCGCAACCCATGAAAACCTATCAAGGGTTACCCTGGTTAATTTATCTTTGAACTCATGAAAGTATTTTCAAAAATTAATTTAGAGAAATAAAATAAAATCATCTTTCTTTTCCCATGTAATTAAAAAAAAAAAAAAGCAATGCATAGATGACTTATATTTTCCTCGAAAATTCTACTCATTTTTGTTTCCTTTGCCTCCATATTTAGTTGGCAGTGCCTTTGCAAATCTATATTGTACTTTCTTTAGCAATTCAATTAATTGACAATTACCACCAATCAAAACATCAAGGTCTCTCGATTCCTTCTATAATTATTTTAGCAAGAGATTAAAAGGGAAGTCTCTTCTGACTCCATATCAACTGACAACATTCAAAAAATATAGAAAGTCAAAATTAATATTGAAAACCCTTTGAATTCATAGGTAAAATGCTCATCTAGATTTGGTTTTTCAGGAGAACAAACTCATCGTTGCATCATTTTAAATATGAGCATGGGGCACATAAAATACCCATATGAAAAAAAACCATTCCCCACATAACTCAAGCTTTTCCCATCTACAATTTTGGCTTGTCTGGAATTACTCATAATTTATTCAAATGGGAGCGAAGGTATTCTACTCATGTCCATTCTTTTCACAAATTCATGTAACGTACCTTGGAAAATCCCCCCAACGTATGCGAGTTTTCTACGTGAGTTTTATTTATTCTCGTGGGTTCTACAAGTTGCTGAAAATTGATTCTTGATTCTTATTATGTATTAAATTAATAATGTTTTCATTTGTAAATATATCAGTTTTACAAAAGTTACGGAGGGATATTGCATACTCCCCCATTAAAGGGAACACCATCCTCGGTGTTCATCTCTCACTGGAACTTTAACTTTTACTCATGATATTACAATATAAAGACCTAAAAGGGGATCCTTCCCCTTCATTGAAGGATTTTATTTACAAGAAATACTCATAAGAAAAATAATAACATTTTATGAACAATCATAAGCATTTACAACTGTAAAAATATGCAATTTTTACTTTCCATCACTTACCATTATTCAATTTCATATAAACAAAAACAAAGTTTCTATATCAACTTATTGTCACTTACCAATAAATCTTAGAAATGATGGTCACTAAAAGTAAATTTTTTAACTATAGGTGGTTTCTTAGTTGTGACAAGCACTCTAAGAGTGGTTTGACATCCCAATAACAAAAACCTAGGGTGGTTTCACAACCTCCATCGAAAACACCCTGTAATGTATGATCAACGAATTCAATATAAACAAAGAAATCACAACATTTTTAATCATTAATTACTTATGTAATGTCAAATGGTAGCTTAATCGCAGTACTTCCACAAGTGCTTAGAGATCAACTTGATTTCTAATCATAAAAATGAATAATAACTGCATCAAGTGCATACTGTCTTAGCCCTTGCTAAGGACATTCATAAGATTATTAATACATTAAAGGAACTTAGACTTCTAGTAATTCATTTCCAAGCACTAGGCTCATTTCCTGTCAAGTTGTACATAAAATTCTTACATAGTCATATAAAATATTCATTTTTACACAACACATAACTTATTAGTTAATTTGTTTTGCTATGAGAGCCATAGTGGCAAAAGAATGTTCATCCCAACTAAGGGGAACAAGTTTCCACAACTAGATTGAGACATTTTCACATCTAGGTAGTTTTTTCCTTAACAAAGACCATACCAGGTCCACCTAGGGCTCTCTGACCACACTAGATCTAGTCTAAGATTTCAATGACCACATAGGGTTCATTTTGGAATTCCGCTGGCGAACCAGCTCAAGAATTCCAATGACCACATAGGGTCCAATATAGGATTCCTCTTGGCAGCGTACTACCTATTCCTCTAACAAATTCCTATCGATGAGGAATTTTGGGCCTCCTCCAACGGACTCCAAAATCAATAGAGTTGCCTTAGGATTTTCCCCTCTCACCATCTTGGCCAACTCTTTTCCCTTACTGAGATCATCTATCTCTAGGGAGAGGAAATCCAGGTAAGAAACCACCAACAACCCAAGGCCTATTGGCCTTTCACAACTGTCCATAACTGTCTGACATGTGAAATTCTCTTTAGCACCTTTTTCCATTGTAATTTACATAACTGACCATTTTCACATTATCATTAAAATAAAAGAAACATTTATGTACATCATGCATTCATACTTGACCCTCGACATGGGTCTCCTACTTTTCTAAAAGTAAATTTGACAGGAAAATCATAACCAACATTTCATCTCATACATGTGTGTTATACGAAATCTTCATGGTTGTGGACAAAGGTGAATTCCCTAGACCTAACGGTCTGGTCTAGAACAACAGAGGACAAAAGGCATGAATTTTTCCTTAGAGAAATCAGAGAATGGGAAAGAAGCCTACCTAGAATTTGTTGCATGTTTTCCTTTCCTCCTTGCTTGTAAACTACAATCGTAGTTCTGAATGCTATAAATAGAACTTGCACATATGACTAAAACAAGAAAAGGATCCACAACATCTACATAGCATAATCCAATTATTCTATTCAATTAATCGGCAAGGCATTGAAATACATGAGTGAAAACATAACACAAAAAATATAGGAAAACAAGATACTCTTTGTATTGAAAAATATAGGAGAGAGTTTAAAACCCTAAATAGCAACTGATTTTGTAGATGACTCCCCAAGTTGACTTGTCCTTCCGTGTCACAAAGCACACCCTAAGATAAACCCTAATGCATGAATATGATGACTCCTCTATGTTCAAGGCAACAACATAAAGGAATTATCAATCTCCAAAATCGAACCTGAACCTTATGGGAGACATTAAATTTATAGGAGGAGTGTGGTAGTTTAGGATTTACCATCTTAGACTTAATATCCACATTTGATGGGAGGATGAGATAAGGTATAAAAGATAAGGTCTCCAAGATAGGATCATATAGGAATTCAAGCTCTCTATATGTGGTAAATAGTTAAACTACCTTGGAAGCTTCTGGAAGAAGAGGCTTCAAAAATAATTTTTTTTTTCCTGAATTTCTAGAATCAACGCACTTGTGCAATTATGTAGGGTGCACTACAGTGCAGTTGCTTAGTGATGAAGGGTGTGATGGGGTTAAAAAAAATGTTTTTGAGAAATTTGTCCCAGAAACTCAGACTTTTTGGAGAGGTCATGCTTAGGCATTTGTGAAGGGATGATGAAAAAATGTTCATGGATATTGATTGATCCGGTTTTTAGGCCTATTGATTAGATCTGACAAAAGGGCCTATAACAGATTGCCCCATAAAGTACAAAGTCAAAAGTGATGGTTGATGATTGAAGTGATTTACCTTGTTACAAGTACGGATCAATAAAAACAGGTCGAGATCATCATCTATTACAATACATTTTCATCATGATATCTTTGTTGAGGGATGCATACCCATGCTCAACACATAAGCTAACATTACATGTACAATGATCAAGATGTCTTGTCCATTGATGACATAGAGTGGACCCATGATTGGATGAATATATGTATTATCATGGCCATCATACTTTGTAATCTTTATATTAATCATGAAATTGTAGGCCAGATGGATGGAAGTAGATCAGGGGTCTTCTATCTCGTCCACTTGATCACTCAATGTACGAGTCTAACCATGCGAATAAATGAGATGGAGTCAAACATGGAAGACACCATCTTATTACCAGCCAATGATGCAAACTGTTAACAGACGTGACAGAAACCATCAATGATGTTAATGGCTCTCAAGGCACTATAGTACAGACTCCATATGGTGTGAATAAAGGCGCTGAAGTTGAACACCACACATAATCTTCCGGTCGAAGGCCAATGATGAAGACCTATTTCTGAGAGCGAGGAAACTTTCCATTAGGGTATGCAAGCTCCAAGGTACCAAAGGGAGTTTCTAAGTAAAATTTTTAGATAATGAGCTGATGTTGAGAGGAAGTGAGTCGTTGCATAAGGGCCTTGATGTATCCCTCATCAATGACACGAAATAGGTATAAATATTTGAGACAGAATGATGTTGATATGGAACTGGTTTAGGAACGACATACCGTGAATGAAGGGTTAAGAGTATTGCAGCATATATCAACTGAAGGTCTTCTCTTGAACATACTGAAAACACTTTATGGAGTTGGTAGCATAGACCCAAAACTGAATGCGGAGGCTTTGATATGGTGTCATGATGAATAAAAAAGGCAAGCATATTTCCTAACCCAACAGTCATAGAGATGAAGTGAAAGAGTGTCATGTTTAAGAGTGAATCACTAGCAATTATAGATGAAGTACCATGTTTTCCCAATAGCCCCAACCATTTATGGTCAGTACTCTTTATTTTTGACAAGATTGAGGAGGATAGCATATGTTTAATCTGTATTTCATACTTCGAATGAATCCATCTGAGTATATTTTACAAACCATGAGAATGTGTGGCTAAATCATGTCATGTTTGATGACTCCATCATTGTTTAATGCTCTTATGAGTCTAGCGAAGGCGTAAATCAAATCCTTTTTCATGTTTAGAGAGTTTGAAAAAGAGGCAAAAAAGAAAACTCCAAATGTTTTGTTGACAGTGTTGGACCCACCAACATTCAAGGGCTCTGCCCTATATGAAGTCCCAATTAGACCTCACACCGTTTGGTGTAGGAGCCCCATTTGAAATATGACTCGATTGCCGAAATAGTTTGTTTTAGTGCTATGCCTTGGATACAATAACAAATAAAATGATGTATTCATGACTTTGGGGAAACAAGTGTCTATGGATAGTCAAGTGCAATGTATGAAAGGTTCTAACACGACAAGGGGAAATGTGAGTGAGCCCCTTAGAAGCCTGTAACAATACACAGCTTGAAAAGAACACATGAGCGTAAAAGGGATCATAAGTTAGCTTGCAAGTTAACCATAACGGAAATATACAACAAAGCACATTCAACAAGATTCATACTAATGCAAATGAAATAGTTCATAAGCGTCAACATAAATGAAATAACATATATTGAAAACATAATAAGAATAGTCCTACTATATTCAAAACATATGCATGAAGACATGTCAGCGCTAAGTTTTTATTAAAGTGAAAGTTCAAAGCATACATATACAATTGATGAACCATTAGACCCAATAGTGGAACATGAAGCCAACACATGCTCCTCCAAAGAAAGATACTCCCTCTATGCTATGGAGAAGCCAAGGATCTCAATAAAACTCCCAAGCTTCTAATCCTAAGTCAAAAACCTAGCCAAAATCCCTTTACATGACTGATGAGGGTATATTTAGAACGAAAGGGGTGACTATCCATCTCCCTTTGCGACTCTTTTACTTCCCTCATGACTGTTTGACTTCCTAAAACCATGAACTTTGGAATTCATTACAAAATGACTCTTCACATTCCATGATTCACACTTGTAATTTTACTTTCAATTAATTACGAAAAATATTACAATATTGCTCATACCCATATAAGGAAAAATTGGGTAGATTCAGCTAGACAACCTAGTAAGACAAATTAGTAAGCTTGACTTTGGGGAAAATACATCTCAACCACCTCAACATATAGCTTCTTGGTCACATAGTGGTACCAAGCTTTGTACTATCGATGACTTCCCAAAACTATGTGATGGGATCAGGTTGGAAGCAGACTCTAACTTCCATTACATCTAGGCACACTCATTTGGAACCGGTCTGAATTTAATTCTTCAAGAAGAACAACATAGTGTTGATCTAGACAGGGCCACCAGTGTACTTCTACATATTAATCCTGTTCACTTCCATATTTTCCTTGGTGGCAATCTGTTTGAGCTAATCCAAGTATTGTTCAACCTCTTGCCTGACTTGATTTCTGCGTTTGGCCTCGATGACTGAACCAAATAAAGGGATCTTGTATGATTTCACCATGAAATCCATGCTATTATATAATTGTGCATATGAGGCTTGAATGTTGGTGATGAATGAGGCAAGTTGTTTGTTACTCTGGATGATCATCCAAACCTGTGCTTTCTCCAACTTTGCCTATTTCCTTGTTTTCTTTACTAATTTGGATCGTGCCCCTTTGTGTTGCATTGACCACTCATGCACGACAAGAATGGTTGTGTGAATATACTTGAGGTTTTGAGAATTATCTTTGCACTTCTACTGCATGTTGTGCAATCATAAAACTTATTTATGCATGTTGACAAGCTCCTCATAAAGGTTGTGCATGGTCTCTCCCGATGCTGATACTTCTCCAAGTATGGCTACCTTAATTTCTTCGAGACATGCCTATGTAGGGGATCCTTTCGGGACCTCTTCTTGAAGTTTTTCAACTTCTTTCCTTGCAACCTATAGGTTATTTTCCATATGTCCATTCGCATCCATGAGATACACTGTGTTTGACTTGGTAGCACCTACAAAGGCCAAGTTGGATGCAACAATGGCTTATGGATTTCTCCTGGTATCCATCACAATAACCCTTTCTCTAATGAATGCAGGAGATGTGAGCTCATCCGGGAAATGTTTCTTTCTTGCTTGTGATTTGTTTTTCTTGAAGCTCATTGTAAGTTAGATTGTACATATCCATGACAGACCATCATTAAGAGGAATAATTTCCTCTTCTTCGCTTGGAGCTTTCTCTTCTATCGGAGGAGGGGGAGATTGAATGGTGACCGATTATGTACTCGGCATAAGTTCAACATCTTGGTTTAGTGGCTCCAGTTCCACCTCCATGTCTTGAATTACAATCAATTCTTCAATCTCTTGAGAAAGTTTCTTCTCCTGCAACTTTTTTCTCTCCTCTTCTAGTAGCTGGTTCTGCTCTCATTAGAGAACTTTTGAGGTCTAAAATGGGCCTCGTAAGAAAAATGTACAACCAAAATAAACTTTGTAAGAACCAATAGGATTCAATATGTTGATGTCAACCATGGGGGATGATTCACCATTTTTGGGGTAAAAAGGTAAAAAGATTAAAAAATATTAAAATAATAACACTACTTTTTCAACTTATCTCCCTAAGGTTTTACTCAAATTTTGAGCGGGATTACTCGTTGGATGCAAAATTTAATTCCTCATCCATGGAGTACCCATGTTGCATACTTTCGATGGACCCTACTACAGAAAAGATGAGAAATACATGAAAACATGATTGCAATCACGTTTTTCATGTATTTCTCATTTTTCGTGTAGTAGGGTCCATCGAAAGTATGCAACATGGGTACTCCTTGGATGAGAATCAAATTTTTCATTTGATGAGGGTTCCGTCTTGAAATTTGAGTAAACCCACAGGGAGATAAGCTGAAAATACGCGCTGAAAAAGTAATTTTTTTTTCCCTCTAAAATTTGATGATCTAATATAATCTTATTTTATTATTTCCACTATTATTTTATAATTTCCTTAGGAGGCCCATTTTAGACCTCAAAATTCTCCTAATTTGTTTTTCGACATGTTTCCGTGCTGCTTCTTCTTCTTCTATTCTCTGCCTTTATTTCTATTTTGTTTCTGTCTTTCCTCTTCTAATCGTTTATGCTCTTATTCTTCATTTTTCTTCATTTCTTCTTCCTGCTTCCTTTGTTTCCTCCTCTTTTCTACTGCTATGGCTGCTTTCAAGATGATTAGGTATACTTTCATCTTGTAGCTCTGCTCTTCTGCTAGGTTATGCACAACCTTCCTCTTTCCCTTTTTGCACACTAGGTTGCGCCTTCCTGTTGGTTCTGCCTTTGGAGTGACTTGCTTCTGAGGAGTAACCGTGATGTTCCTACGAAGTTGACTAGTTTGTGAGACATAAGAGTCATTATAGAAATTATTCATCTCTTCCTCCTCGGCCCTGTAAAATGTCCCGCTTGGCCATTGTAAATGAATATTTTCATAATGTTCTTTGGAAAAATTTCTAGGATTCTACGGGTTGAAGTTCAAATGACTGAATGAATATTTCTCTATCTCCTTGCCTTCGACCTCAACAACATTTATATTTTTGATCTCATACAACTCGATTTGAAAAGGAAGAGTAGGTCAAGATGATTTCTTCTTCCTGTGCAAACATTTTGATAACCCCGTGGAAAGATGATACACAACTTCTTGCATGACCAACTTTTTGGTGGCATACCTTGGTAGAATATGTGGAGACTTCTGACCGCCAAACACTCTGAGGTAAGTGCCATCCAGTGAGGAAAACCAATCTTCTAGTTCTAACAATGCTTCCATTGCCTCATGGGACATGCAAGGTGGGTCTACTCAAAGATTAACTTGTACAATGGAATGAGGAAGTGATAAGTCATCTTTTCCATTACTCCCTTGTAGCTATACTCTGAAAGCAACTTGCAATAAATGTGCACGACAATTTCTCTTGGTGACCACGTCCAACTCATGCGAGGGAATGAATTCTGAGCACATATCACATCCAACAAGCATACATCTAGAATATGGCTTGGCTACCCTTTGAGGATTCTTAGCATTGGTCACATGAATTCTCAACTGTTGAGACAACAGGTCCGACCAGTTGACTGGTGTTCCTTCATTTACAACTTGATTAAGAAAGAGTGCACAACCTTCTAGGAAGGTCTCAATATTTCTTTGGCCATATGTTCGACAACATAGACTCTTAAGTACTAATAGGGATTCCTGAGATATTTGATCTTGTAAGTGTTGTTGGGTGCCTAGCGAAATTTTGAAGGCTCTTTCACCCAACCTTTGACGACATCCTTTGTGCTCAGGTAGCTGGTGACTACATAGGGAATCCATGTATGATTCTGGCATCAGTAAATGATACATAAGGCGGTAATCATGTGCCCTAAAAGAGGAAAGCCTTTCTCCACTGACATTGCTAATATTAATTGTCTTGCTATCTCTATGTGGCACTATCCAGTTGATAATGTCTGCACATGGGAAAACCAGGTACCTGCATACAATCTTGTGTAATCTTGTCCTTTGGACATTGATGTACACCTATCGGTCTTCAAGATTTGTTTTGAAGCTTTTTGATGAGAATACTTCATTCACTTTCTGCCATGTAATGTAAAACTCTTTCTATATAAACAAATGAGTGTCTGATTAGACTGGAAAGTTCACAGGAGTACTCTCAACGTCCTCTTTGGAGATGCTTTCTGTCATGTCCTTTTAAGACAAACCTCTTGGGAGCCATATTGATAGTAACTGATCAAGATAAGTCCTCAAATCTGTAGTACCTGTAAGATGGAAATGCACTCATGGTAGACATAAATTAGCTCAAGTAAAATGGCTCACAAATCAAGATCAAGGCAGCAACCACAAGATTGAGAGCGAAAACTGTGTAATTTTTTAGTTAAGGGAAGAGGTTGGTCTCATGAATTGCGCATTGCATAGTCTCAATAGTCAAGGGGGAGGCTTAAGGCTTGAGACTGCTCAATGCGTAGTCTTAGCCTAGGTATACTAAGGGAGAGACTGTGCATTGCACGATATTAGTGGCCAAGGGTGAGGATTAAGCCCTGTAAGTGCACAATGTTTAGTTGGGAAATCTAGGGACTGCAAATTGTGTAGTCTCAGAGGCTAAGCACGAGGCTTGATCCTTGGAGCTGTAAAATGTGCAGTTGAACATGGAAATTGCTGGCCAAGTGAAAGGAAAATCTACTCGGAAAGGGGATGAGAGAGTGGTATGTCTAAGTGATAGTTCAATTAAGAGTGAAAATATGACTAAGGAAAGATAGATCAATGAAAATAAAGTGTAGGAAATCAACATGCAAAAGGAGAAACAAACATGCATAGGGAGTCATCGAAATGATGACCACCGATGGACAAAAAACAAGAACCTGATGCGACACTTGTAAAAAGTGAATGACAAACTAATACAACACTTGTACAAGCTAATATAGGTTAAAACACCAACAACTACGAAAATAAACAAGCGAAGAAACACTCACAAAAATGAAACAACAAAAAGTGACAGAAAAAGCGCCAAAAGACTACAAAAGAAAAACACTCCCAAAAAGCGCCACAAACTCCACCGAAGGCTCCTTGATCTCCTAGAGAAAGCTAGAGCTCCAAGATGAAATGTGAAAATGAGCTCTAGGGGTGTCTATTATATATATCTAGGCAGGATAGGGTTTATGACATGCATGCCTAAAATCAAGGAAAAAGCGACACATGAAGGACAGTAAAAAAGAAAAACTTATGCCACTAATTATCCATTCCCTATTAAATTCTAGGGATTTCCTTTTTCCTTTTTTCTTCTTTTCTTTTCTAAGAAACTGGCCATTCACACTACCAAGAAGGATTGCGCAATTCCCAACCACAAGGGATTGGGAGACTCCTTGGCTAAGTGGACTGCACAATTTTTTAGGGCAGAGGAAGATTTTGCACAATTTCTGAGCTCAAGGTTGGCCTACCTTCCAAGATTGTACAATTTTTGAGGGGAAGACCAACAATGTTGTAAGGTCAAGGAAAAATATGGCTTGTGTCTGAAAAGGTTTAAATTAGGATAAAAACAAAGTATCACGAGCACTACATGAAATGATAAGTCTTGAAATAGCATGAATACTTGACAACAATGAAGGATGAGCTCCTGTGGACAGAAGGGAGGCTCCAAAATAAAAGCATAGGAAACATTTTGGAGGGTGGTTGTAGTAGCTACTACACTTGGAAACACACTAGTAGAAATCCAACTCATTATATGGGTCTTATCTCATGTAAAACAATCTAACTCTTCAGGAAGTATTATTCATTTCATTGATCACCGTAGCTTCTTTACTTAGCTCGAGTTAAATATATAGTCCCTACCATTCTATTAATTGGTGATACATTAACAAAGAAAAGTAAAACTTAGTTGTTTTGATTGGGGATGAGGAGTATATAGATACACAAGTGCAAAAGGATTGTCAGAATATTGGTTTTCATCTCTAGTGTTTCTCAGCTACCAACAAGCCTCGACAATAACCCGACGAAGTCACTTAAGGGACACAATTATTGCTTTGTTGTTAGTGAGCCTGGACAGTACCTCGAAAAAGTTGCTTGCTACACCTACCTACACATGAAGCCTTTCTCTTCTTTCACCCTTTATTTATTTTTTCTTTGATTTTTTTCATAGAACTCTGCATAGGCACTTACTGATTTCATGGGGTGGAAGAGGGACCTTGACTTAGTGAGAGAAGAGGAGGTTGTCCCTTCAGAGAAGGATATTTAACACCTTTGAAATACAATTCACTTGTTAAAGTTTCCTCCCCTCCTTACTCTACTCGACTTAGTTGAAAAGCCCAAACTGGACAATCATAAAAGACCGATTAGGGTGGGTGGTACTAGTTATATATTCAAGCATTGTGATTCCACTACGGTTTTCTCTAAAAAAGAACACATTTTACATTAGGGTATCATCAACTAAAAGGTGCAAGGCCACGCAAAGAGAGGGAATAAATAGATAACCAAGTATTAACAGTAGCACAATTTCCTCTTTAACTTCACCATGTTTGCTTTAAAAACCAAACATGGGCTCATCTAGAAGTTATTTGGAACTGAAAGAAAGAAAAGGGTAGGGAAAAATAAATCAAGTCAAAAGAAAACAAAGAAACAAATAAAAATACCCCTACTCCTAAACTAACCGAGAAAAGGCCAGGCTCACATAAAATGAAACTTCCAATGTAACCCTCAAAGCATTTCCTGACCTAAGCGAGTGATGGTATCAACAACAAGAGAGATATTCAAGAATAACACCAAACAAGAAAGAAAAATCGTGACATGTTGCAACATTCGATGCTTGAAAATGCAGGCAAAAAAAATACATCAAGAAAGAATATGAAAACATTCTGCAAATGCATGATGGTGGTCGTACACATTGTGAAATTTTAGAATGAAAAAACATTCTTTCGAACTTCCAAATTTGGCAAACATAAAGAAGGTGGAAAACTTTTGTTTCGCAAAGAAGCTTTCCAAGTATGACTCCTCCAATTATTGAGCGATAGGATCACATAAAATAGATGGAGGATGTGAAAAGTGTGAAATAGATTGATTTTCGATCATCGCAGTCAACTAATGCGAATTCCTGCGAGATAAAGTACTATCTTGATCATGATTGGGAATATCATCAATACTATGAGAACTTGGCATAACCATCAATGTGAGATGAAGTTCCTTGAAAATTTATGCTAGTTCCAAGACATCAAAAATCGGTGGCTATGAAAAATCAACATTAGAAATTTCAGAGTTGTTATTAGACGAGTCAACGAAAAGATCACAACTATCATGATCATAAGTTCCATCGTAAATAAGAAACAAATCCTCATGATCTGATGAATCATAGAGAGGGGGAGATTAAGAACAAAAAAATCAATCTCCATTTCTTCACAAAGATCGGATGATGGATGGGAGAGATCAAGAAGAGAATATTTTTCCTCTCCAAGTTTAGATGTAAAACTGAAATTCCACGAGTCCTGAATATGGTCAGAGTTAACATGGTCCAAATTTGATTCTTCAAAAGATACACCATGCATGAAAAAATCATGGAAATTGCCAGGATAATGAGGGAGAGGTCAGAAAGGAGAATCATCATCTTTCATTACACATTCTTGTTCAGAAATAGAATCCCACACATAATCATTGTAAACGATATTGCAAGTTTGCTATTCAACACTAAATCCATCCTGAATTTGATTTTCATGAACATCAGAAGAAATGATTGAAAAAGGTGGATCAAACAACTCACAATCAAGAGGACCAAATGAACAAACATATGGAGGACGGGGAGAAAGAACACCACTAGAAACATCCAATTCACAGTCCATACTTTCGTCTAAATTATGAATATGTGGGGTGGCATAAAGTGGTGGTAGATCAACATATGAACTCTCAATTTCTTGAACCTCAACCTATGTAAATGGAACTACTTGAAGAGAATGAGACAAAGAGTCACCTGGAACAACAATGTCCTTCGTCGCAAATTTAAGAGCTCCATAACCTGTGTATGTTGGGATACTTTCAAAAGATTCATATTTTGTTGGATTCATCTAAACATGAACAGGAAACTCAAACTTTTCTTTCATAAAATTCCAATCAACATCATCTTTAGAAAATTCATAACATAAATGGATAAATCGATCATGAAAATCGTTAAGAGATTCATCAAGTTCTTTTCTCAAATGCATGATTTTCTTATAAATATATTTATAATCATACCTATCAAAGGCATGGTAGATCTCCTTGAAAATATGTTTGAAATAGTGAATAGAAGTGGTTGGAAATGTGTAACACCATTCCTTAACATGCTTCAAACGTGAGAACGAACAACTTGCAAGAAATATCCTCACAGTGAATATTGTGATGAGCGAAGAAATAAAGAAAGTGCATGGTGTGCTCAGGAATGGTTGCTACACCCTTTCAATCAAACTTCAGATTTGACAAGTCATTAATTATCCACAAGGGCACTTTCAAATTTACAGTTCTGGAAAAACATGCCAAGGTTAAGATATGGAAAGAAGCAATTTAGAAGATATTGAAAGTTCAAACATACTTGACGTGCTCAACTTGTCTTCTGGCCCTCCTTTTATCACTAGAAATGTTGACATTGCTAGACCCACCAACATTCAGGGGGTCTCCCCGATATGAAGTCCTAATTAGACCTCACACTGTTCGGAGTAGGAGCCCCATTTAGAATATGGCCCAGTAGCCTAAATAGTTGGTTTTAGTGTTATGCCTTGGCTGCAATAACACATAGAATGATGTATTCGTGACTTTGGGAAAATAGGTGTATAACGTTGCAGATAGTTAAGTGAAATGTATGAAAGGTTATAACACGACAAATGGAAAAGTGAGTAAGCCCCTTAGAAGCCTATAATAGTATGCAACTTGAAAGGAACACACGATTGTAAAAGTGATCATAAGTTAGTCTGCAAAATAGTTCACAAGTTAACCATGATGGAAATATACAACAACATGCATTCAACAAGATTCGTATTAATGCAAACAAAATAGTTCATAAGTGTTAGTAAATGAAATAACATATATTGAAAACATAACAAAAATAGTCCTACTATATTCACAACATATGCATGAAAACGTTTTGGCTCTGAGATTTTATTAAAGTGAAAGTTATGATGCATACATATACAATTGACGAACCACTAGACCCAATATTGGAGCATGAAGCCAACACCTACTCCTCCAAAGAAAGATACTCCCTCTATGCTATGGAAAAGACAAGGTTCTTAACAAAACTCCTAATCTTATGATCCTAAGCCAAAATCCCAACCAAAAGCCCTTAATTTGACTAATGAGGGTATATTTAATATAACAAAAGGGGTGACTATCCATCTTACTTTGTGACTCTTTGACACCCCTCATGATTGTTTGACTTCCTGCAACCATGACCTTTGGAATTAATTACAAAATGACTCTTAACATTCCATGATTCACACTTGGAATTTCACTTTCAATTAATTACAAAAAATATTACAATATTTCTCATACCCATATAAGACAAAATTGGGTAGAGTCAACTAGAGAACCTAATAAGACAAAACAAGTTCAGCTTGAGTTTGGGGAAACTCCAACTTAGCCACCTAAACTTGTAGCTTCTCGATCACATAGTGGTACCAAAATTTGTACTGAGTAATGACTTCCCCAAATTGTTTGATGGGATCAGGCTAGAAGCAAAATCTAGACTCCATTGCATCCAAGTACACTAATTTGGAACTGGTTTGAATTTCCTTCTTTAGTAGGAGCAACATAGTGTTGATCTAGACAGTGCCACCAATATACTTTGCATATTATTCTTGTTCACTTCCTGAGCTTCCTTGGTGGTGATCTGTTTGAGTTGGTCCAACTGGACCAACTGAAGGGATATTGTGTGATTTCGCCATGAAATTTGTGCTATTGTATAATCATGCATTTGAGGCTTGAATGTTGGTGATGAATGAGACAATCTTTTTGTTACTTTGGATGATCACCTGAACTTGTGCTTTCTCCAACTTTGTATGTTGCCTTGTTTTCTTTACCAACTTTGACGGTTCCCTTTGTGTTGCATTGACCACTCATGCACTACAATGATGGTTGTGTGAAAAACCTTGAGGTTTCTAGCATTATATTTGCACTTCTATTTCATACCGTGCAAGAGAAAAATTGCTTTATGCATGACGACAAGATCATCATAAGGGATTTGCATGGTATCTCCCAATGTTGATAATTCTCCAACTGTGGCTTCTTTAAGTTCTTTGATGCATGCCTGTGTGGAGGCTACTTTCTAGACCTCTGCTCAGAGTTGTTCAACTTCTTTCCATGCAACCTGTAGGTTCTTTTCCATTTGTTTATGCTTGGCCATGAGATACTCCGTGTTTGAATTGGTAGCACCTGTGAAGGCCAAGTTAGCTGCAGGAATGGCTTTTGTATTTCTCTAGGTATCCACCACAATCACCCTTTCTCTAATGAATGTAGGAGATGTGAGCTCGTCTGGGAAATGTTTCTTTCTTTCTTGTATAATATTTTTCTGAAGCTCATTGTAATTATATTATACGTATCCATGAATAGAGCATTATCAAGAGGAATAATTTCCTCTTCTTCCCTTGGAGCTCACTATACTGTCAGAGGAGGGGGACACTAAATGGTGACTATATGTGTACTCAACATAATGTCAACATCTTAGTTTAGTGGCTCTCATTCCACCTCCATGTCTTGAATTACAATCAGTTCTTCAATCTCTTGAGAAAGTTCCTTCTCCTGTAACTGTTTTCTCTCCTCTTCTAGTAGCCAGTTCTGCTCTTGTTCTTCAACTTGTTTCTGTGCTTCTTCTTCTTCTTCTTCTTCGATTCTCTGACTTTCTTCTTCTTGATTTTTTTGTCTTTCCTCTTCTAATATTTTATGCTCATGTTCTTCCTTTTGCTTCATTTCTTCTTCCCACTTCCTCTCTTTCCTCCTCGCTTTTGCTAATATGGCCGCTTTCAGGATGATTGGGTCTGCTTTCATCTTGCAGCTCTTCTCTTCCTCTGAGCTAGCGCAACCTTCCTTTTACCCTTTTCGCACACTGGGTTGCACCTTCCTGCTGGTTCTGCATATGGAGTGACTTCCTTTTGAGGAGTAACTTGTGATCTTCTTGCGAAACTGACTTGTTCATTGGACTTAGAGGCAATGTAGCAATTCTTCATCTCCTCCTCCTTGAGCCTGTAAAATGTCCTGCTTGGTCATTGGAAATGAAACTTTGCACAATGTTATTTGCAGACATTTGTAGGATCATATGGATTGAAGCCAAAACGACTGAATTCAAATTGATTTATCTCCTTTCCATCAACCTCAAGAACCTTTATACTTTTTCTCTCGTACAACCTAATTTGCAAAGGAAGAAAGGGACAAGGTGCTTCCTTCTTCCTATGTAAAACTCCTGATAACCACATGGAAAGATAATACACAACTATTTTATGACCAAATTGTTAGTGGCAAACCTCCGTAGAAGATGTGGAGAATTCTAACTACCAAAGACTCTGAGGTAAGTGCCATTCAGCGCGGCAAACCAATCTACTAGTTCTGAAACTGCTTCCATTGCCTCATGATATATGAAAGGTGGGTCTTCCTAAAATATGAACTTGTATAGTGGAATAAGGAATTGATTAGTCAGCTTTTCCATTACTCCCTTGTAGTTTCACTCCAACATCAACTTGCAGTAAATGTGCACAATAGTTTCTCTTGGAGACCAGGTCCAACTCATGCCAGGGAATGAATTCTGAGCTCAAATCACATTCAACAAGTAAGAATGCATGTAGAAATTGGCTTGGATACCCATGGGAGGGTTATTAACATTGGTCACATGAATTCCCAATTGTCGAGCCAACATGTTCGACCAGTTGAATGATTTTCATTCATTTACAACCTAATTAATCAAGAATGCCCAACCTTCTGGGAAGCTCTCAATATTGCTTTGACAATAGATATGAAAAAATAAGACTATCAAGTACTGACAGGCCTTCCTGAGAGATTAGGCCTTGTTTGTGTTGTTGAGTGTCTAGTGAAATTTTAAAGGATCTTTCACCCAACCTTTGATGACATACTTTGTCCTCAAGTAGCTAGTGACTGTATAAAAGTGGGAATCCATGTATGGTTATGGAATCGATAAATGATACATAAGGTGGTAATTGTGTGCCATAAAAGAGGCAAGTCTTTGTCCTTTAACATTGCTGAGAGTCATGGTCTTACTATCTGTATGTGACAATATCCAACTAACAATGTATGAACATGGGAAAAATTGGTACCTGCGTGTAATCATGTGTAATCCTAAACTTTGGACATTGATGTACACATACTGGTCTTCAAGATATGCTTTGAAGCTTTTTGCTGAGAATACCTCATTCACCTTCTGCCATGTAATGTATCACTCTTTCTCTGTAAAAAAATGAGTATCTAAGAAGACTGGAAAGTTCAATGGAGTACTCTCAACTGCCTCTTCGGTGCTGCTTTTTGTCATGTCCTTTGAGAAAAACCTCTTGGGAGCTGTAATGACAGTAACTGATCAAAATAAGTCCTCAAAACCACAGTACCTATAAGAGAGAAATGTAATTAGGCAGACATAAATTGGCTCAAGCAAAATGACTCACAAAGAAAGATCAAGGAAACAACAATAACAATGAGAGGGAAAAATGCACAATTTCTAGGATGAGGGAAGAGGTTGGCCTCATAAATTGTGCATTTTCAAATCTCAACAATTAAGGGGGATGCTTGAGTCTTGAAACTACATAATGCACAGTATCAACCCAGGTAGACTGAGGGAGAGACTGCGTATTGCACACTCTCAATGCCCAAGCGTCAGGCTTGAGCCCTGGAATTGAACAATGCATAGTTGATAAAGCTAGGGACTGCGCATTGTGTAGTCTTAGAGGCCAAGCATGAGGCTTGATCCTTGGAGTTGCAAAATGTGCAGTTGAACATGACAATTGTTGGCCAAGTGAAGGCTAGATCTACCCAGAAAGGGGATGGGAAAGTGGCATATTTGAGTGATAGTGAAAGTAAGGGTGTAGATATTACTAAGGAAAGATAGATCAGTGAAAATCAAGTGTAGGAAATCAACATGCAAAAGGATAAACAAACATGCATAGGGAGTCGCCATAATGACAACTACAGATAGGAAAAAAAGAAGAAGTTAACGCGACACTTGTAAAAGGTCAACAACAGAATGAACCAACAGTTGGACAAGATAATATAAGTTAAAATGCCAAAAATTATGAAAATAAACAAGCAAAACAAAACTCATAGAAGCAAAATGACAAAAAGCAACAAAAAAGCGCCAAAATAAAAGCTCACTTGGAAAAGCGCCACAAACTCCACCGAAGGCTCCTTGATCTCCTTGGGAAAGCTAGAGCTCCAAGATGAAATGTGAAAATAAAATATAGAGGCATCTATCATATAGATCTAGGCATGTTAGGGTTTAGGAAGTGCATGCCGAAAATCGAGGAAAAAGCAACACTTGGCAAAAACTAAATAATGACAACTTGTGATACTAATTATCCAGTCCCTATTTCTAGGGATTTCCTTTTCACTTTTTGCTTTTTTTTTCTTTTTTGAGAAACTTTCTATTCACTTGCCAAGAAGGATAGTACAATTCCCAACCACAAGGGGCTGAGAAACTCCTTGGCTCATTAGACTGTGTAGTTTCCAAGGGCAGGGAAAGATTTTGCACAATTTGTGAGCTCAACGCTGGCCCGCCTCTCAGGATTGTCCAATTTCTAAGCTCAAAGTTGTCTTTCATTTCTAGGATACTCAATTTAGATCCTCAAGGATGACCTGCCTTCCAAGATTGCACAATTTATGAAGGGAAGACTGATAATGCTACAAGGTCAAGGCAGAAGACGGCTTGTGTTTGCAAAGGTTTAAATCAAGATTAAAAAAAAAAACATCACAAGCACTGCATGAAATGATAAATCTTGAAATAACATGAATACTTGAAAACAATGAAGGATGAGCTCTTGTGGACAAAAGGGAGGCTCCAAAATCAAAGCATGGGAAAATTTATGGAGGGTGGTTCTAGTAGCTACAATAAGTTCCTTTTCATAAAATTGTCTCTTGAGTCCAAAAAGGTAGAAAAAGATACTCAGTAGAAACTCTTAGCCATGTTCGGCTAAGGTATTCCTTTTTCATTAATAGTCTATCTCAGTCGAAATAAGGGTTAAATTTGTACTAAGTAGACATCTTTTCATTTACTTTAACAAGTTCTAAAAGACAAGTGCTCGACAACATTTTCATGTTTAGGGAGTCTAAAAAGATATGAAATATGACTCCTCTTGGAAGAACGTGTGGTATAAAGGCTAGCAACTGGTTACAGTCATGATGGAACTGCTCAAAACACATAGAGGTCAAGAGGATGGCTAATAATACCACTCATCGCAGCGGTTCCCCAAGTAAGGGTAAACACACCAAGTGAAAGCGTATGATTGGCCAAGCTAATGGTGATGATGGAATGAGAATACAAAAGCTCATCTAGAAAAAAAAAGGATGATAGAAATGAAAATCATGAGGGATAGGATGAGAATGGTTTCGTTTTTTACACAAGCTTGAAACATTGGAAACTATGCTTGGAATTGGTTTCATTTTTACATAAGTTTGAAATAGAGGAAAATGATGCTTGAAATAAGTTTGCATGCCCCCAGCCCAATGACATAATTCTAGCTACATGGCCCCCAAGCTTCATTTCATTCAACTAAGTAGACTACTGGTTACTAACAAATGGATGGAATGAAGGTTCATTTACGAGATCAAGTGAAAGACTCGACTAGGAATTTAAGAGATCTAATCAAAGACTCGAATTGGAAGGGGATCCATTTAATTTTTAATGAGATTGACACAAGAAAAGAAACTCTGATCCAAGGACCTTGATCATTTCCCTTAGGAGGCCATGGCTTCCAAGAGTTTCTCATTAGATGGAAGAGCATTGCTCTGGAAAGGATACATATCAAGGGATCTAAAAGAAAGATCAGGCTCCAATGTCCCCAGTAAATGACTCACCATATCTCCTATTGGATCTAGTTCAAATGAAGTTGAGAAAACAATGTGAGGATCCTCTTCAACAATAGTAAAGGGCATGGGATAGGTTGCCACATAATTAATATGTGGTAGGAAATATATCACTTGCATATTAGGACCATTTAGGGAGGATTGTTGATTGGGAGTTAAATTAGGACCATTGAATGAAAGCTGGTCAATGGTCACGATTCTTCCTTCATGCGGGAAACACATCACATGAAAGAGAGAAGATACAAGAGCTCCCATGTCATAAACATAGTCATGCCCAAGGAGTAAACTAAAATCCAAAGGGCCTTGGACTACCATCAGATTGATATAGACAATATTTCCTCCCAAATTAATAGGAAAATGAGGAAGGATCCTTAACGGTTGACTAGTTTCTCTGTTAAAATCCAACAGATTTTGGGTACCGTGTATAATATGCGGAGAACCAAAAGCTTTCCAAATAGTTGAGGAAAAAATACTAACAAACGTGCCTTTGTCTATGACTGTGCTAGGTATGACCATATTATAAGCATGTACTGTGATTTGGAAGGGCACTAAGGAGAACAATGATATCTTGCCAGCTGACTCCAATCAAAGGAAGTGACCATACTACTTTGAGGCGGGTTTCGTGGGAATGGGATAATGTCCCCCTTGCGCTATGGGAATGAGAGAACTTCTCCCCTATGTTGTGGGAGCAGGAGGATTTCCTCCTGTGCTGTGGGAACGTGAGGATTTCCCCCTTGCGCTGTTGGAACAAGAGGATTACCCCCTATGCGGCCATTGGAATAGGAGGATTGCCCCCAATTCATTGGAATCTGAAGAAACGAGAAGAACCTGAGTGGTATGAAATTCACTCTCTATGGAAAAGGCATGCTCAACTGAAGGTGGAATTTTGAGCCATATCAACCAATGGTTGGTTGAGAATAGAATCATGTGATTCACATTCAGAGAGAGTGGGATGGATTGGATTCAGATTCTGATCAATCACTTCATGTACGAGTGGAGAGTTGGAGGAAAGATTTAAATAACCAAATGAAAGATGAGGATGAGAATCTATAAGGTTTTCCAACACTTTTGAGGCTATTCCATATAAGAAAAAGGGTGAAAAAGATTATTTCCTTCACATAACTTATAGGGAAACTTAACTTTACCTTTTTCCCGTGAAATTTATAATCACTAGTCGATGTTTTGTCACCAACATGATCTCTAGAAGCTAACGAAAAAGGTTGATGTGATCATGTTGACCACACTTATAATATCTTAAGAATACCAAAACAATCTCTAAGAAGGTGGTCACCCTTACATAAATTTCTAGGGACCATCATCCCGCAGCATGGGAAATTTTGACAAGAATTTCACTTTGCGGGGATGATTGGAAGGTTTCTCCATACTAGTTTCATTGGTACCAATGGTATATTGGTTTTCCCCCTGCTTATTTTACTTCTTCTTCTTCTTCTATTTATTCTTCTTCTTAGCTTCATGGTTACTAAAAGGACTTTCACCAAGCAAGGAGGAAGAAAGGGATGTAGAAACAACATGTGAATAAGGAAAAGGGTCAACTTTAGGATCAAATTGAGGTTGATGTTGTCAAATTGAGGTTGATGTTGTTTGGGTGGTATAAAACTTATTTGAGGAGAAGTTTGGAAATTTGGAACCATAGGTGTTGAAAACAACCAAACTGGTAAACCATAGTAAACCCAAGAAGGGACAATGTTGCCATATAAGGAGCACCAATACTTCCAAAAGAAGGAAAAGGACCAGGATTCCCATCAGAGGGGTTTCCTTGATTGGTAGACTCAAGAATTGTCACCATTAGTCTCAATCTAAGATCCAATAATGAGTTGTTCCATGGTGAGGATGTTGTTTCATGATCAATTAATTGATTTTAGAAATAAAAAAACAGAAAATAAAACAAAGGGATAACTAGGAAGATAAGGATTACCAAGTCATTGTGAACTGTAATATACCACCTTGGTAAACCAATGTTGTGTTTGGTTTATCATAGTGTGCAAGGTAGCCAACTTCATTACCTAAGGCGAGATAACAACCTATAGGAGACTTCCAAAATATACTCGAAGGTACGTGGAAGTGTAGTTCGTAGTAGTGTTGTCTAATGCATAACAATTCAATGAGAGTGTTCCCATATAATTATCATGTGTGGAGTTCCATCTGATATACTCGAAGGATCATGGAGAACGACCCTATACACTTACATATGTGGAACAAGATATCGCCCCCAAAATGTAATTCTAACAAAAAACAACAACTCATACTTTTAAAGATGTCAAGACACATCTATAGCCTAGACCTTTAAATGTTTGTGTTAACATTCCAAATGCTCCTTAAGATTGATTAAATAAATTTTAAAGTGTATCTTGAATTAAGTTTTGATTTCAAGGCTCAAAACTCGAATTCACTATTCCAATCAAAATACACCCCACACACCGCCCCCCCCCGCCACCAATACCCAATGATTGAGGCCCCCCGCCTACCAACTCAATACCCAATGATTGAGGGGGATTTTTTTTTGCAAAAATACAAACAAAAACAAGAAATTTCATACAAGGGATTGGATTTACAGAGACAAAGACAAACTTAGAGACACAAGGAAAATTTGTTGGACCAAATAAAATCAACGAGAAAGGCAAGGAATGCAATTTTTTTTGCATCCTACTAGGTCAGCACAAGTGCAAAACAAGAGTTAGTGCACTACAACACATGCTCAAAATAGGAGAAAGTGCACTCCAATGCAGATACATTGGATCAACGTTGGTGCATAATAAAAAACATTTCTTTGAAAACACAAGTACAAAGAAGGAGAGGGTGCACTGAAGCCCTCTATATTTAGATTAGGGGGCCGATGAGGCAGATTGGGCCAAAATACAACCAAAAAACTCAAATCAAGCTCAAGCAGATGTTTTCCTAAGGTCGATCAATGTCTGAGTGAGTCAATTAAGGTCGATTTAGGGGTTGAAAAGGTGTTAAGGTCAAAGAAACAACCAAGGAAATAATTGTTCCCCAATGGAGTCGCCAATTTGTTATACAGAATTTTCACAATTGTGAACAAAGATGCATTCCCTAGACCTAGTGGTATGGTCTAGAACAACATAGGACAAAATGCATGAATTTTTCCTTAGGGAAATTAGAGAATGGAAATGAAGCCTACCTGGAATCCGTCGCAATATTTCCTTTCCTCCTTGCTTGTAAGCTCCAATCGTAGCTTTGAATTCTATAATTAGAACCTGCACATATGACTAAAACAAGCAAAGGATCCACAATATCTACGTAACATAATCCAATTACTCTATTCAATGAATCAACAAGGCATTGAAGTACATGAGTGAAAAGATAACACAAAAAATGTAGGAAAACAAGACACTCTTTGTATTGACAAATATAGGAGAGAGTTACAACCATAAATAAAAACCGATTTTGTAGATGGCTCCCCAAGTTTACTTGTCATTACTTATCACAAAGAACACCTTAAGATCAAC
The DNA here is from genome assembly GCA_000404065.3 of Pinus taeda. Taxonomy (NCBI): domain Eukaryota; kingdom Viridiplantae; phylum Streptophyta; class Pinopsida; order Pinales; family Pinaceae; genus Pinus; species Pinus taeda. The sequence continues at coordinate 43,242 of APFE031408737.1, forward strand.
CGTAATGTATGGATATGATGACTCCTCTATGTTCAAGGAAGCACTATAAGGGAATTATCAATCTCTAAAGGCCAACCCAGACCTTATGGGAGGTAGTAAATTTATAGGAGGAGTGTGGTATTTTAGGGTTTACAATCTTAGGCTTGAGATCCACATATGATGGGAGGATGAGCTCAAGGGATAAGATATAAGGTCTCAAAGATAGGATCAGATAGGAATTTGAGCTCTCTATCTGTGGTAAATAGTTAAAACTACCTTGGAAGATTTTGGAAGAAAAGCTTCAAAAATATTTTCTTTTCCCTAATTTCTAGAAACAACGCACCTGCACAAATCTGTAGGGTGCACTACAGTGCAGTTGCTAAGTTAAGTAGTGTGCGCTGGGACTAAAAGTAATGTTTTTGAGAAATTTGTCCTAGAAACTTAGACTTTTTTGAGAGTTCATGCTCAGGGATTTGTGAAGGGATGATGACAACATGTTCATGGATATTGATTGATCTGATTTTCATGCCTATTGACCAAATGTGACAAAATGGCCCATAACAAGGTGGTATTTAATTCAAATTTCCCACACAATTATTTGCATGAAATTTTAGAGAAATAATACCAATATTGCATATCATGACATTATACCTTCTCATTTGTAGTTGTAAATCACAATGCAACGTTTTTACCTTTTATAGGTTCTTATGCCACCATTAAGATATCCATGCTTAAACACATCAAGAACATTAGTCACAATCATTTTTAATAAAAACCATACCTTCTACAAAATACTATTATGCACAAAACATTTTGTTAAATACATTCAAGATGTATTTCACTTTCGCTTGCATCATAGTAGAAACGTATTGGTCCTATTACTTTTCATAAACCACTTTTATGCATTAAGATTAAGTATTAAAAATAAGGATACATATTCCAGATGCTACATCCAAGGAACTTAAAAATAAAGTTTCCATGAAGTTGTTTTTCCAAACCAATCATTAAGGGAATAAGATTTTAATAGTTGGTATTCCCATAGTTCTACCTCACGCAACATGTCATTTCCTTTATGCATATGCATCTCATCAATAATCATGATTATGTAACATTGCCAATTCAAGTCAATCACACAAACTTTTCTTGATTCAACAAATTAATAAGGTTAATAGATTCACATGCAATCCAAATTTCATTCAGTAATGTTAATGAAAACACCATGTTTCCGCAACATGATGGACTTATTGATTATATTTACTATTTATTTTCACCACAATATTCACACGCACTAGACGGGGTTCTAAAAGATGAAATTAATATATTTGTTAAATAGAATATGCATACTAGCTAACAACATCTTAGAATCATCAATTTGTAAAGTTTTGAAGTTTTGAACAAATAGCATAATCAATTACATATGATGGCTACTAGTTCTATGATGAAGTCGATAGAATCATCAAATAAATTACTTTAACTACACTATTTTATCATGATCCTGGTCATTTGTAATCTTCAAGAACTTGCAATCATATCGTATGCATTTCTAAACAAGTATCCATTTTCACAATCATTGTAGTTTCCCTGGATATGCATAAAAGCCTATGCAAAACTTTATTCATATAAAACACTAATTTATAATTAATATGTAAGTGTCAATAAAAAATATGGTAACAATCCAAACAACCCCAATTCCAACACTGTATTGTTACCAATAGACCAAAAATATAAAGTAAATTTCCATAACCACTTTGTTTACAACTTGTAATAAGCTTAAATCAAAATTGATTCGTGCTTATAAGTTTAATAGTTAGTCATACAATACTAACTAATCAATGCTACCAAGCATCTTAAATTCAACCATGACAAGATCATTCATCAATTAGTCATTACAATAAAATCTTACCACTTGACTCATTGTTTATTTTTAACTTTCAATGAGGTTCTTTCAATGCCTTTTAAAACATCTTATTATACTCTTCAAGGACAACCCCCCAACCTTTTACCTTCTTTTGTTATCACACAAAACAATACATGCATTCATTCTTTGTAAGTAGTGCATTGTAACTTTAGTCATCTTCTTAAATGCACCATAATCATTATTGTAATAGTATTGCATGCACAGGTTTGTAGTTAATCCTTACTATCACTAGTGAGTGCTCAGGTTTTTTCATAAAGGAAACATAGATTTTATTATCTTTTATCCGTATAAAGATTCGAATTTCATGAGCACAATTTAAAACATACATTATCACTTATCTCATGTCAAATGTAGTCTATTGCATATATCATTCTGTAGTTTTGTTAGAATCATACCTAAGCTTGTGCCTACTAACATCATAGTTCTAATTCTTTTCCGCTTATCGATTCCCAAAAGATGTTAGTGCTGCAACCTTTAACTCTAATACCGCTTGTAACATCCCCCAGTAACCTCATGTAAAAATACATAGAATTAGATTTTTTTTTACAGAATGTAATAATCTGAACTCACTATTCCGTGTTACTTATTTGACCATTAGATAAAATCACCATCATTACATTGATTAAACTTGAGGAATGGACTAGCAAGTCACATAACTTAACAACCACTATTGAAACATGTAATCATAAACTTCTTGTTGTCACCTTGCATCATTTACATGATTGTTTTAACTAGGTTACTTGATCACATACTTGATAATGTAAATATCACATCATGCAAGGAATCAACATCATTAGAATGACACAATAGGAAATCACATCATTGAACATTGATATACCTTGAAAACCCCGTAGCGAAAACCAACATACATTTAATTTTTATTAAATGGTCATGAGGGTTTTCATCCCTCACGCAATAGTTATAAAGGATTCCATCTCTTGATCATTGTCATAAAATATTACAAAGAAATATCATCTTAAATACAACACAACTACCTAGAAGATATTACATTAATTAGGATATGTTAGGCTCCTATACTACTAGTGTAACCCCTTATTGTTATTAGTACAACCCACTTATTATATTGATGTACCCATGCTGTGCCCATATTGTTACTATTGTGCCCCATAGAAGCCCACTATTGTTATTATTGTGCCCTTACATTATTATTGTTATGTCGGCTCTAATTATGTTATGACCCTTAGACTCCTATATAAAAAGGAAGGTCTTTCATTTGTATCACAAAAATTGTTCATTTAGTAATTAAAGGAGGTTCCCCCTCGAACAGGCTGAATCTAAGGCGTTGATCTATCTTTTTTTTCTTGAGTTGGTTTCATAACATTTGGTATCAGAGCTGTGGATTCTAGGGTTTCGCTGCTCCAAACAGGTCATCGTGGAATTTTCGCTATAACTTTTTTTCTGTGATGTTTCAGAAGTCGCAAAAAAAACCCATTTTAGAAGAAATCGCGCTGAACCTTGGGTCCAAATTTCAGAGCGTTTCGTGCTATATTTGTGGAGCTATGAGCTGAGGAAGTGGGTCTTTTTGCAGACTCTTGAATTACATTCCAAACAGGTGTCCTGGGGAAAATCATCATAACTTTATCTCTGGGGATCAGATTGAAATTTTGTAAGAAGGTACAGAAAGAGAACGGACAGTAGTTCCTGGTATGTGTTTTTCAGCTCCAAAGGTATAAACAGTGACTCGTGGCACGTCGTACAAGTTCGCTCTACTGAACTAGTCTATAATCAAGTCACTGTGGGAGATTTGAAATAACTCTTCCTTGGAAAATCCAATTTGGGTCAGACTTGTGCCATTGGAAAGAGGACGCAGAGGGCTACTAAAGGTCACAATTTCAGAACTTAAAGATTTGAAAGTACAGAGTTACAGTCATTTCAAGATCGTGCTCCTAAAATCAAGAAAAAGCAAGATGAGGAAGTTTGATGGCAAGGATCCGATAAATTGGATACTTCAGATGGAGCAATATTTTGATCTACATGGTGTACCACTGTTACAAAAGGTATGTATTGCATCTTCATATTTAGAACTGGATCAATTTTTATGGTATAAAGGGCTTTGTTCTCGTAAAATACTTGTTACGTGGTCAATTTTCACGGAGGAAATGGTAGCACATTATGAGGATACAAAGAGCAACACCTTCTTTAGAGAAACACCACAACAATTGGAAAGAGTAAAAGGGATTTGTGACATAGTGGAAAGAAAAATTATGAAGCATACCCTTCACAACCATAAAGATGGAATTGTTGTTTCTCCTAGCCTTCCACAACCTACAAGGGTTACACCACAACAATTGGAAGAAAAAAGAGAAAAAGGGCTTTGTTACAATTGTGATAGAAAATGCACTAAAGGCCATAAGTGTGCTGAGAAGAAATTATTATACATAGAATATAAAGAGGAGGAGGAAAAGGATCAAGAATCATCAAAAGAAGAGGATATATGCCAGGACCCCATCCCAGAGAAAGAAGAAATGAATCAGACCATATCTTGTAAAGCATTGGCAAGAATTACCACTCCTCAAACTCTCAAGATAGAAGGACATATCAAGAAGAAAAAGGTGCAAGAAGTGAAAGATCACATCGAGAAGAAGAAATGAATCCAACCATGTCTTGTAATTCATTGGTCAAAACTACCACTCAAACTATCAAGATAGAAGGACATATCAAGAAGAAAAATGTTCAAGAAGTGAAAGATCACATTGAGCGTCAAGAAATGAATCCGACCATATCTTGTAAAGGATTGGAAGAAATTAACACTCCTAAAACTCTAGAGATAGAAGGACATATCAAGAAGAAAAAGGATAGCACCAAGATATGGAAGGCTGAAAAGCCTGGAAATCTATTTGGAAATTTAGATGGTATGGGATTCTTGGCTGAAAGCAATTCTGAGAAAGCAGAAGAACATTCAGTGTTTGCTCTTAAGCAACCGGTTTGGAGAAATGGAAGGCGACCACTGCAGTTGGAAGAAAACTGTCGTGCTACTTACAGGCCATTTAACCAACTAGAGAATGGAAATGACTCAATACTTACTATTCTAGATGGGGAGTCAAAGCAGCTAATCCCTGTTGGAATTCGGTCAGAGCATGCTTATGCAAGAAGTCTTGCTCGGTTTGCTGCAAACCTTGGACCAGTTGCCTGGAAGATTGCAACTCAGAAGATAAGGAGAGCTCTGCCCCCAGGTGTCTCATTTGGCCCTAGATGGGTCGGTGATTATGAGGCTCCTCCTCGTGCTTTATTGTCACATGAAAGAATATCTGTGGCATCAGTGTCCCCTTCCACTACCTCGCCAATTGTTCCAGGTGAAACCAAGATTAAATCAAATAACGCTGAAGATAATCCCAGACTAAGAGATGAAGGGCTTCCAAAGAACTTAATTTCTGAAGGCAGGACTATTACATTAGCTACAGCGGCTTTGTCAGCAAGACAGTTGGTTTCAAATTCTGCAATATGTCAAGGGATAGATAATTGCCAATCCATTCGTAATCCTCAATCTGAAGTGATTGGGCATGGCACATTAAATTCTAGTGGTGATGGAAGAGCTAGTTTGCCTTCTCCGGAAGTAAAACAAGGCTCCATAAGGTTAGGTTTAACTGTTACCACATCCACTGACCTAGCCCTTGCAGGTACAAAATTTGGTTCAGAAGTAACACAGTCCAGATTACTTGAAATGGTCTCAAGAAATAGCACACTCATGCATGGGGCCTCATTAAAGCAGGCTGATGGTTCAAGGTCCATTGCCAGTCTTCAGGTAATGAAATCTGAAAATATGACAAATGACAGTGATGCGCGTGGTGTTGCCAGAAAAGCAAGTGATGCATCAAAACGGGGGTGTAGTTCTCCTGGTACAAATATTGCAGTCACCACAGTAAGCTCTTCTCTATGCAACTATCAAGCTGGATCGAGAGCTTTGCAGGGACATCAAGTCGCAAGAAGTCAAGAACATGCTAAGTAGGACTTAAATGGTTTAGCTAATTTACTGCATGGCAAGATGCTAGCATTACATCAAAGAGGTTCTAATCTGTCTGCAAATACCCCAGTGTTGGTGCATTCATCAGTTTCATCAGCAGGGCCATCTATAAAACGAAATGATGCCATAGTGCAGGCATGGATACAATCACAAAATGCACGCCTGGCAGATGCAGATGCTACTTCTAGAGTCAGGTTACAGGATGCACCAAATCCTCATATGGAGCAGCTAAGAAATCGATCAATTTCAACGTATCTCATCAGGTGGAAGTACTTACCAGCAGAGGATTCCACATGGGACGACAAGAATTTTATACAGAAGCATCAAGAACTACTCAAGCATTGAGGACAACACTTTTTGAAGGAGAGGGGCATGTTAGGCCCTTACTACTAGTGTCACCCTTATTGTTATAGTACAAACCACTTATTATATTATGTACCCAGTAGTGCCCATATTGTTACATTGTGCCCCATAGAAGACCACTATTATTCATTATTTGTGCCCTTAATATTATTGTTATGTCGGCTCTGGTATATGTTATGACCCCTTAGATCCTATATATAGAAAGGAGTCTTCATTTGTATCATCGAAGAATTGTTCATTTATGTAATGTAAAGGAGGTTGCCCCCTCGAAGAGGCTGAATTCTAAGTCGTTGATCTATCTTTTCTATCTTTTCTTGAGCTGGTTTCATAACAATCAACCTCGTAGGTTATGGAGTTCCAGGAGAAACAACACTTCCATCTTTATAGTTGTGAGTGAGAGACTTCCTTGTTGACATAATTTTTATTTCAACTTTTCTTGCCACAATTAATGCCTTCTCCAATGAATCAGGTTCCCAAAGGCGAACCTCATATTGGATGCTATCCTTCAAAGTCCCTATGAAGACATCAATCCTATGCTCCTCTATAATATTAGTTACCCTGATATTCAATTTTTGGAAGTCCTCAATGTGCTCTACCATTGAACCCTTTTGTTTGAGATTTATCGATTGGCTAAAGAAGGTGTTTCTCTTTGTATCCTTATAATGTGCTATCATTTCCTCCGTAAAATTTGACCAAGTGACAAGTAGTTTGCGAGAAAAAGCCATAGATACCATACAAATTGATTGGGTTCTAAATATAAATATGCAATGTGTACCTTTTGTGTGTGTTTCACATCATGGAGATCAAAATATTGATCCATCTATAGTATCCATGTTACTGTATCCTTGCCATCAAACTTCCCCATATTGATCTTTGGAATGCGGTGGATCTTAAACCCAAAATCGGAGTCTCTAAAATCATAATTCATATCCCTTTTTTCTTCATCATGATTTTCATTCATTTCCTTGTCACCACTGGGAATCCTTTCTTCTAGAAACTTTGCCAAACCTTCCTTCAACCCCTCTATCTTGACATTCATCATTGCTTCCATGTCTGCTTTTAAAACATCATTCAAAACTCCTATCTCCCTTTTTATAACATCTACCTTAAATCCCATGTCCCTTTTAATACCATCTATATTAACATTCATCGTGGCTTCCAATTCATTTTTTGCTAATTTTTGCCAGAGTAAAATTTGTTGCGCTTGGTCTCGTAAATTTGATATATCATGTTGCATTTCTTCCTCTTATTCATGCGTCATAGAAGAGATTCTGGTTTCTTACTAGGTGTGTCCATTTTTTTTGTTTCAAGCCATTTTAGAATCAAACAATGATATATATGCTTCACTATGTCCTTTGAATCACTTCAAACTGATTTTTCAAACAAAAGTTATGCAAAATTTAAAAAAATACACACTTTTTTCTTTCTTTTTAGGAGCTCGATATTGAAACTATTTTATCTCTATAATTTTGGATCTCCAAGATCTGAAATTTCGTCCTCTAGTAGCCCTATGAGTCTTATTTCCAACCCCATAAATTAGATGAATATTGGATTCTTCAAGAAAGAGTTATGCCCAATCTCCCATGATGACCTGATTATAGACTAGTTCAGTGGAGAAAATTTGTACAAAGTGCCACATGTCACTTATTAGATCTTCGGCCCTAAAAATGATATCCGAAATACTACAGACCGTTCAATTTCAATCACATGTTATGAAATTAAAATCCGATGCTCGGAGAGAGAGTTATGATGATTTTCCCTAGGTCACCTGTTTGAAATGGAATTCTGGAGCTTGCCAAACCCTTACTTTCTCAGATCATATCTCCGAAAATATAACGAAACAAGATATGAAATTTGTACAAAAAGTTCATCAATATTTTGGCTCCATTTGGTTGTAATTTAAGCTTTTGAAGCCTTGTAGAAAAAAATTATAGTGAAAATAACAGGATGACCTATTTGAAGAAGCGAAACCCTAGAATCCAAAGCTCCGATACCAAATATTATGTAACTAGCTGATCTGATAATCACCCTATGAGTGACCTCAGTTGAAGATTTTTTAAACAAAAGGTATTACAGAATAATGTGCTGGTGTGTGTGTTCTGTGTTATTGAAACAACAGATCGATCAGATTGCCAAAACATAGACATTTAAATGGAAAGACAACAGAGAGATACAATAAGCAACACAAAGACACAAATGGTTTTTAATAAGGAGTTCACCCTATTCTCCAGGGCTACGTCTCCGGTCCAGCTTCAGTGGTGGCCTTGTTTTATTGTGTCTTACAACAGAGAAATTACAAGACAGGGACTCAATATGAGTTCTCCTGATAGAAGATTTTGCTTGGCAGGGTGGTTCTTGGATTCCCCAAGCCACTCAGAGTACACAGACTCTTGTTCTTCCTACCAGCTCTGTGACCTTTGGTCTACAGTGGAAAGAGCCAACTGTGATGCTCAATCTAGACATATTCCTCTATGGGAAGGCTTGAATCTTCAAGCTCTATGGTGCTCGATGCTGCCTGTGGTCAGCTCGACCCTCTATCTCCTCTGCTTGGCTTTACTGTTCTCTGTGTTCAGTCCTCCTCTCAGGGTTCACTGTTCACTGTCTCTCTCTTGGTCACTTGGACTCCTCTCCAAATCCCCCTTTTTTTACTGTCTCTGTTCATGGCTTTAACCATTCGATACCTATGCATGTTCGGTTCCTCTCCCGCTTACGTCGATTCTCCTTCTGCAGCTGCGCTTGAATTTCCCTATTTGGCGTTAGCATGAACGCTCGGGAAGTGCCACGTGTCCCCATCAGAATAGCGCCAGCTTGCTCATCGATTCATTTCTTCAGTTATGTCGTGGATACATTCTTTCTCCACCATGGTGGTTAATCGGATTCGAAATCCCTTTAAATCGCGACTTATTTCCTTGTCGATTCCGCTTCTTTATATCGGGCACAATCTCAGCCGTCTGATCTGGGCTCCTCAAGATCCAACGTCATACACACATCGAGCGCGGTTGACTTGCTCGATCGATAGCGCGCGATCATGACAGTTTTTCTCTCACCTCTGTTGCCACGCGTTGATCGCTGAGTGGGATCGCTTCGCTCTCCTCCAAAACCTCTTACCATTCAAGGGCACCCCCGATCAATACCTCCGGTTTTCTAGAGCGTGGGTCCCAGGGGCTACTTTGGCCGTCTGTGCGGTCTCCATGGGCCTCGGTTAGTGCACTTTGACCGAGGTCCTCGTCGTTCCACGTTGGTGTTTTTGATGCTGTTTTGGATTCTTTAGAGATTTGTTTTGTCCCGATACAGTCAAGGTTCTTTGTCAGTCATTTATGGATCCGATTTGGATCACCAGCTCAAAGAGCAAAAGAAAATATTGATCAATGACTTAAAAATTGTCCTCTTCAGGGGGTAAACCTCCTTTACATGACATAAATGAATAATTCTTGGATGATACAAATGATAAGATATCCTTGTTATATATAGGAGTCTAAGGGGTCACAATATAATCAGAGCCTACATAACAATAATAATGTAAGGGCACAACAATAACAATAGTGGGCTTCTATGGGGCACAATAATAACAACATGGGGGATACATTGGAACAACAATAACAATAGAGGGATACACTAGCAATAAAAATAAAGGGAATACACTAGTATTATAGGGACCTAACATGTGACCGATCCTTTGACAATCATGCCTGACAAGTCGCTTGGGATCATATACATGGAAATATTTAGTAGCAAAATGTAGGTAGTACAAATCCTCTATCTCTGTTGTTTTTGCCTTATGGCTCTTTAACTCATATAGTATTATCCTCAATGGAAATATAGAACAAGGCGATTTCTTCCTCCTGCGAAGAATTACTGACAATCCCTTGTCCAACTGATTTGCGACTTCTTGCATGACCACTTTGTTGGTATGATATTACGGCATAAGGTGAGGATATATCTGACAACCAAAGCACCAGATGTATGCTTCTCTTGCACACTCTTCCTCTCACAAGCTCACAGACACACAAACTTGTGCTGTCCATTTCCTTGTCTCACCAATTTGTGCTCAGAAAACAATGATCAATTATGTGCCTTCCTCCTCCCTTAGGAGTAGCAAACCAATCCGTGATATCTTGAAGTGACTCCGTTACCTGATCGGTCATGCAAGAAGTATTGATCTTAAATATGATGTGAAAGATAACTGCAAATAACTATTCAGCCAATTTGTCGTACACACCTCTGAAACTTGATTTTGATAACACTCTGGAGTGGAAATAAACTAGGAACTTCTACTTAGGGTTCTAGTTCCAGTTCATTCCTAGGAACACATACTATGCATAGATTCCATCTAAGAGAAATGAAGACATGTAGAATTATAGTGCTTGGTTCACTTGTAAATATGTTTTTTCCTACCCCACCTAATGCTGCAACTGAAATAATAGGATATCTGCCCAATTGAAAGTTCTACCATAGGTCACCACTATATTTAGCATGTATGTCCAATTCTCTTCGAACAACTCAACGTTCTTACCCCCATACAACCGACAATACATGGCTATCAAGTATTCATTTACATCTCTGAGAATTTTTGTTGAATAGATTGTGAATGGGTGATGGCGAAACTTGGCAAGATCTTCACACCATGATCTGATAACATAACCTATGTTGAGGGTAGCCCATCTCATGTAGAATTTATCATTTTCATATTCATTAGCCTTGAGCATTTTATACTATGACTACATGTCTTCACCAAAATAGGTTGCGAACTGACCACCACTCTCACTACGAAGCACAAAGAGAGATTCATCCATATGTGTAATGATCCATTTGATCACCTCCACACATGGAATGACTGGGAATCTACATGCGATCCTATTTATCCTGGACTTCTTGATGTTGATGTATGCATGCAAATATTCTGAGTCATCATCAAACCTTTCTTGCATGAATGTGTCGTAAATCTTGCTCCATGTGACCTCTGTATCCTTATCACTAAAGCACTGTGTATCTGCATATATGGGAATATTTGGCTTTGGAACTTATATAGGTTCATCAATGTTTTCTATTGAAGGTTATTTGGAGGTCACTTTGTGAGGTAGCATGGCTCCAACATATGATGACAAGGTGGTAATACTTGTAGCATGAACACCTATTTGGGGAAACACACTCATAGTGACAATATTAGCTTAAAGCAACCTACTTATGCAACAACATTGGTAAATTACGTACAAAGATTCAACACAGATGATATAACATGAAAAACTATGAAGGAAAGTGCAAAATAACTTACATGCATGAGAAAATGGGCATGCAAATTAGGAGAGCGCACATTAAAGCATGAAGGGTCATGCAAGGTGATTTAGGGCTTTGTAGTGTGCTCATGCGCTCAAGCAAGTGGAAGAAATCATCTAGGGTGCATTGGAACACCTTTAAGGGTCAAAGGGATGGAATAATGGGCCTTTGGGTCTTCTCTATGTGCTCATGTGCTCAAGGAGACAAGGAGGGTGCACTATCACACTCTGAAGGGATGAAGGAATGAGTTAACAAGGATTCAGGTCTTCACAATGCATCCATGCGTTCAAGGAAAAGGAGGGTGCACTGTCACATGCCAAAGGTCTGAAGGAATATGATTCATGTCTTCGTGATTCACTCATGCGTTCAAGAGAGGGCACATTCCTTCGTGGTGAAGAAATGCACTCTAGAGGAAAACTTGATCAAACAAGGTGTGATTTTTGATATTGATCGGGCTTCAAGTGCAAGAAGTGCACTCTACGTATTGGAAGCTCATGAATAAGTTTGGAAAACAATATTTGATGCTAATATGAGGAAAAGAAAGATATACAAGGCTTTATAGCCGTTGTCGCATTCATGGTGGAAGATGGAAGGCTTGAAGAATGTGAAGAGTTTCTAAATGCGACAACATATTAACACAAACGCTAGCAAAAAAACTGAAAAATAAAGGATTGGCAACAAGAGAAGCAAGATTTGACAGTGAAATCATGAAAGACAATGAGGAGATTTGACATGCAAAAATTACTTGCTACATTGATTGGTGAAGACACCTTTTATTCCCTGTTGTGCACCCAAATTAGATGGAATGATTATGTAAGAAGAATGATTAACTGATTTGGTTTAAATAAGTTAACATGCAAAAATGGTTCATGCATGAGCGCCACTTGTCGTCACATGAAAGGATTAGTTGAGAGGAATTGAGTGGGATCCTATTTTCTAGGGCACCAACATGCAACAATATGGTACATGCATGCATCTGGAAAGGGTGCATGTCTTCATCATGAAGTAGTGAACTCCTAGAGGGTGCACTTTTCAGCATGAAGGAGTGCGCTCAAGGAGGGTGAACTTCTTCGACCCGAAGGAGTGGCATGCTCAAGTTGAGTGCATGTATTCACCAACTTGGAGTGCACTTTTGCTTTTCTGAGTGTTTTTCTTTCTTTTGTTTTCTTTTTCGTGCTTTTGAGTGTTTTTCTAACGTGTTCATCTTGATAAGGCAACTTTCTAAGTCAAGAAAGATCATAAGTTCACCTAACCATGGACAGACTAACTCAAGCGTTTCTAATGGTTAAGTGATGACCCATAGGAAACATTGACTTAGGAGGATGCGAAAATAAGAGAAAACACATAGATAACAAATCAAACAACATGATGACTCATGGGGGCTTGAAACGACAGTTATTGCAAGATCCAAAATTGACATAGGCAAAAATTTTGGGGGGTCATTGTCGCAAGTGTCATCTTTTGGAATGGGAAGTGTCATACATTGTAAAAGAAGAGTTTTGGTTCATTTTCAGAGTCAAATTTGGTACCAATGGGTCCTATTTATCATGTAGACATGTATTATACCCATTCCCAAAGTTCTATGCATCGTCATACTTGTGCTGTCACTTAAGTCACAAAGTGTATCTTTAGTGTCACACCTAGTTGAAGGGAGTCAATTGCACATTCTTAAAGGGCATTTATGATGCACTATCCTACACTATTATATCCCATTCATCTTAAGGAAATACATTAGACATATTCCCCAAGTCTTAAGCACTGTCATACAAGTGATGTCACTGTCATCACAAAGTGTACCTTAAGTGTCGCACTTGGAGGAGGTTGTTATATCGTCGCCACATTGAGGGGAGCATGTTGTTCTTGTGTACTACGTGTTCAATGTTGTTTCGTCAGTTTTTCTCTGTGTGTGTGTGATTATTCATAAGTTCAACCCTAGTCTCGCTTCTACCTCACAAACATCCTTAAAAGTTTTATGCCAGAACAACTTGACCCAACTCAACCTCTTTGAACTGTGCATTGTGCAGTAGCAAGCCTCAATCTCCCCCCTTGCCTCTTATAATTGTGCAATGTGCATTTCCTACCTCTAAGGACTATGCATTGTGCAATCATAGTGCTCAAGGATTCCCTCCCTACCCTCAAACACTATGTAATCCTGCCTCCTAGCTAGTCCCTTAATGCACATTATGCAATCTCCATCATCAAGCTACCTCCCTAAGTCCTTGAGCTGCGTAATCCACTGAGCATACTACCTCTAGAACTGCGCATTGTGTAGTCTTAGTAGTAAACCTTGGTCCCTTGACCTCCACAACTACACAATTCATCCTCCTAATCAATATCCTATGCATTGCGTATTTGAAAGCCTCACACTGTCTCCCTGAGTTGCAAGATCGCACAATTTTCTAGACCTCCCTCTCTCCTATAGTGTGCATTTAGAAACTTCAAGGCTTAAGGTTACCTCACTGACCTCCTTAAGTCTACAATATCCCTACCCAAGTCTCTAGAACTGCGCATTGCACACTATCAAGCTTCAGTCCATCACTCCTGGCCCCGAGAACTGCGCATTGCAAAATCCTTGAGTCTTCCTCCCTGTCCAGTGCGCAGTCCCAACTCAATCAACCATTTTCAGGAAGCAAGCTAGACTAGGAGATTTTAGACTAATTTTGTCTTGTCATGAGTGGATTTTGCTTACAAGTACTATATCTTGACATGGAAGGATAATGATCGGAGAGGAGTAGAAGTAGACTATTCTAAAAGACATTTGTGAAGCTGGAACCATGAAGAGGTCATCAAGTGAGAAGATGAAGGAGCACCAATTTATGACAACAAACCAAATATAAAGACCACATGAAGACTCCATACCATTCAGCCCCTTGGAGGGTGAAGATGAAGAATAAAGCATACCTTTCATGAAGATAAAGTACTGAACATACATTTCATGAATATTAAAGACAAAGAAACAAGAGAAGTGGCTTAACGTTGCCACTTCATCATGGAGTCCATGTCCTCATTGTCAAGTTTTGTCTTGTACTAATACCATCACAATGTCATGTGTCTTGCCACATTATTTGTGGATGTAATGACGTAATTATCAAAAGGAAAGAACAAAATGTAATGTGTGGAAGTCCAAGAGTCATATGTGGAATTTAAAAAGTCACATAGTCATGTATGGACAAAAGGGTCTTTAGGAAAAGTCAAAAATTCATATAGAATTCCAAAGATAACATTATAATTCTAAGAGTCATTAGGGAAGCTCAAGAGTTATGGGGATATGAGAGGTCATCCCTCTTGTTATAAATACACCCTCATAACTCGAGCAAAGGGATTTTGGAGGCTTAGCCTTTGGAGAGCTAGCCTTGGCTTCTCAAGCTTAGCATAGGAGGGGAGATAATTCTTTAGAGAAGCAAGAAGTGAATTAATGTTCCACTATTGGAGCTATTGGCTCGCCATTGTAACTATGTACTTGGAAATTTCACCTAATAATTCGAAGTTTGTTTGAGCCAACACACTTTCATGCATATGTCGTAAATGTTATAATATTGTTCTTTGAATGTTTACGATATATGTTGTTCTAATCTGTACTAAAAAAATTGAACTATTTTGGTGGCTTTGCTACTATCATATTAAAGGCGTGTTGTATTTGATTTAATGTTCATCATGTCTATGTGAACCATTTCTCTAGATCACTAATGAACATTTCCTTGCTCTCGTGTGTCCCTCTTAAGATAGTACTATTACTTTCCTTCTATATGCTCACTGTTATTTCCCTCTCGTGAAAGCCTCCGTTTACATATTGCAATTAGTGTTTCACATTGTTAACTTACTTGCTAATCTCAAAGGTTATGTGCATGTTCTCTTATGTTATTCATTGTACTTGAGGCAAACCTTTAAGTTATGGTGGCCAAGCTGGTATTATGGATGGGGATCCTACTCCAAACCGTGTGAGGTCTAATTGGGACTTCACATCAAGGAGATCCCCTTGGTTGAAAAATTTCCACCACTGTCAATAGTTGGTGCTAGAAGGAGGGCCAGATGACAAGTTGTGTCCGTTGAGTCTGTTTTGAATATCTTATCTTAAATGGCTCATACCCAAATTATACTCCCTGGGTGTTTCACTAATAAATATGATGGTAAACTTTCAATGCCCGATGAGTCTCTTTATAACTTGTCTCAATTGAAATTTGATGGCGAGGGTGAAATATCCATAGTTGAGCACATCTCTAATTTTCTCTATTTTTGTGAATTTTATGAAATCGATTTTGAAGATGATGCTCTTATACTTTTCTTCCTCCACTCATACCCTACCATCTTCTTCCATCCACTCATTTGATCAATTCCTCAAGGAGCTTCATCAAGCCTTTGATAGGTATGATTACCGTGATGTTGTTAAAAGGATTAATTAACTAAGAATGAATCCTAATGAATCAATTAAGGGATTTTCTAATTGATTCCTTCCCCTTTGTTATGAATTTCTTGAAGAAGATACGATTGGGATTTCTTTAAACAAAAGTTTAAGCATTTGGTTTATATCTCCTTACATGGTGAGTCTGAACCCCTTGATGATTCTGCTCTCCTAACTTTTCAAATACATGAGACACCACTAATTTTAGAGGAGGAACCTACTATTCCTTTCATTCCTTTTCCTCCTTTTTCTGTGCCCTTTGTTGAACCTATTCAAATAAGAAAAATATGAAAATCAAATTGCTAATCCATCTCTTCAACCTTTATCCACTTCTCGTGATTATGATCCAATGGAGGAAACCATGGAATGGTTCATGGAGCCTAGGGTGAAGTCTAATCCTTCAATTCCTCAAGATGATATTAGCTCTATTAACCCCCACCATGAATTTGGTTCCACTAAAATGGTTACTTCTTAAAGGGACACTTATCATCCTATATCATCTACATGCCATGACTCTTTGTACCTTGATCCTCTTGGTCAATCTACTCCACCAAATAGTTCTTTAGACTCTTTTGATTTTCAAGTTGTTGGTTCAAATTGTGATCAAGTACAAGGTGGTCATATTAAACATGTAGAGGAGCAAAAAGGTGAAGATACTTTTGATCTCCCTTTTGTCTTTCAAAACCCTCTATGTCAAGATGTTATTCCTTCATTCATGGATTATTTTCAATCTACTAATCTTGGTAGTCAATCGAATGAAGTTAATTTTCTTAATCAATCTATAGTCTTGCATAACCGTCATTCTGATGATGATGAATCCATTGATGTATGTGATGATGAATGCCTAAGTGCACCAATTGATATTTCGATTCCTTGAGAAGATTTTGATTTGAAATATTCAGATCAAGAGTCTGTTTTAGTCAAAGAATATGTTCTCATGGAAACTTATTCTTCAACCCTTCATTCCATGTGTCATATTGCTTATATGTTTTTCTCTCCTGATATCCCACTTGATAAGTAGAATTATGAATTTTTCCAAGGCGGTGAGGTCATCCATGATGAAGAAGTGAGCAATCAAATCCTTGAGTATCCATTCCATCGCTTGTAATTTTCGGTCTTGTATGAAGAAATTTTTTTCTGTTCAGGTTACACATGCGATTGATCCAATCCATCCATCCTCAGATTTTGAATTAGAAGAATGTTTAGACTTGAGTAATATAGTTGTTGAAGTTGTATAATCTGATAAATTTAGTGATATATATGGATTCCATCCGGATAGTAGTGGTATTATTGAAATTAGCCATCCACACACTATGCAAGATATGGCTCAATCTTCAAAATGTGATTCCACGACCCTTAAAAGTTTCGGGACTTTTTAGGGTGTCAAGGCACTTCAAATTCTGTTGATGGTTATGTCAGGATCTCGTGTCTTTGGTAAGGTCCCCAAAATAAGTCAGATCTGGGTTTTCTTGCAAAATTCTTTTCTTTATATGGTTTCACTAGATGTGAATTCCTTCTTCAAAGATGTTTGGTATTTCAGATATAATATTTCTAACTTTCAAGGTTAGATTTCTGATCTGATTGAATATCCTATTTTAGTTGATTCACATGCATTCAAATATCTTGTACCAAATTGGAATTTGGAATGTATACCTTTCATGGATGCACAAATATATGAAGTTGATCATTTCAAAGATCATCATTAGCCGAAGGACTCATGCCTATCAGGTTCTTTTGAAAATAATAATCTCTTGGTTTTTCTTGTGAATGTTGTATTGCTAATCGTTTTCTTCATCACACCAGAAATCCTCTTGAGTGTTATTGGATGCTGGAGTTATTTGGTGAATCAAGTTCCTCTTTTTCATCCATTACATCCTGACTAGTTTCATGTATTTTCTATATTGGCATTTCCCTTCAATTCTTTCGATGATTGTGATGCTAGTAAAAATTTTCACTAGTTACAAGGGAATGGTTTGTTACATTCATCATGCAATGATGATGATTCTATTATTCAAAGCATTTGCAAATCCATTCAAACTGACCTATCTTTATTGTTTATTAATCAAGAATCTTATGCTTTAATTAGTCCATCTTATCATAATTCTCGTCCTGATGACTATCATTCATCTTATCATTTTCCCACCAACATATTTGATAGTAGTTGTTCTACATCCTTTGATATTTATGGTTTATCATCTTGCTGTTCAAATACTTGTCAAGTAGTTGAGACACTTCAACCCTCGCTGAAGGTTATGTTAGGCTCTTACTATCTTGACAAGCCTTCTGAACACGATTAGATTCATTTTCCCTTACAAGATTCTCATCATGATCCCATCCCTTTAATTGCAAATTCATCTTTTCAAGGATTTCAGGGTTTTAAAAATAATAGTTTCAAATTTCATGATCCAATCTATGATCAATTGCAGGTATCTTAAGTAACAATCCCTTTTTCTAATAACAAGCGCTTGCTAAGGAGAATGATATAGATGAAGATGCATTCACAATAAGATTTCGAGGTTTGTTTGATTATGGTTTTAATCGAAAAAGTAAGATTGAAAGTTGGTTAGAAGTAGTGGCTATGATATATCTTTCTGTTGATAGGAAAGACCTTTAATTTGTTGTGCAAGTTATTAAAGCTCTTATATTTTTTGTCTGACATTATTTTATATCCGTTTTAATTGCTAATATCTTTGTGTATGTAGGTCAAGAGTAATTACGACGACTACATTGGAAATTGAATTACACTTGAACCCAAGCTTCTAGTTGGTTAGGTTAGCAGTAGGTCTAGCTGCATAATATTATTCCTTGCACACTCATTCTGTAATCACTCTCTATAGTCATATTGTATTTTCTTACTTTTGTCTCGCATCCTATTTTTGGTTTAGCCTCCATTTACTTTGTGCTTTTGATTTTGTTTTCTTGTTGTGTCTTGTATCTTCTTTTGTGTTTTTTTTAATAAGAATTTGCATGGAGGATGTTCCCTTTGGCTCGAAAGACAATTTGGCAAAGTTTGAAAGGGGACATTGTGACGATGAACGATGCTTGGCTTATCTGTTATCCTCTTCTCTATATTTTGTTTATAGTTTTTGGTCAAAGATGTTTTAATGGAAAATACGATCCTTTTGTGAGGAAAGTTTTGTGTAGAACCATGATACCCATATCTATTTTAGAAACCTCATTTCTAAAGCTCAGTGTTGTAATGTTTTAGCGTTTTTCATGCTTATCCAATCAAGTAGAGAAGGACAAGGGTAAATCTATAGCGAGAACATCTATATCAGAAGTAAAATTATGCTTCTCTGAAGGGACAAACTCTTTTGCTCTCAATAAGTAGGGATCCCTATTCCACCCAAGTGAAATAATAAGTGCTGAAGCAGAGAGGTGAAGTAAGTAACTTCACCGGGGTACTCTCCAGGTTCGCTAGCAGTGAAGTAATTCTTTTGTTCCTATAGTGACTCTGCCAGGGTACTTTCTAGGCTTGCTGGCAACAGAGAAACACCATAGATGAAAAATCATACTCTAATTATCTTAAAATCACCATTATATATTACCCTCCTCTTGAATGTAAACAATTGTGATAACAACTAGATGTGTGTATGTATTTAACCAAGAAAGGAATGAATTTGATTACATCTATAATCAATTTAAGTGGAAAAACCAGAGTAATCCTCATGATGAATCAATACTTCCTACAAAACTAGACCCTATGCATAAAGTTGGACCAAGGTAGAGAGGCTGGAGTTCTACGAGTGTGTTGCCAAGTGTTGTCGCTGTGACAAACACCCTCGAAAATTTTGTCTATACTTGAATTTTGGAGCATACTGTGGATCTTTTGATCATTCTTTCCACAATCACTTTGTGGTCGATTGATGCTTTGTTAAGTGTTTGAGTCTTCTTATCAGATCGTAAGTGTCGAAGTCACTTGCTCACACATGATCAGTTCACAATAAGTTCATGAGAATAATCCTTTACGTAAGCTTGAACAAGCATAACACAGTTCATCAAGACAATGCATGTGCAATTTCAACCTATGTTGATAATTAATGTGCAATTTCATTGAGAATATCTCACTTTTGGTTGCGATTGTTCTTCTATTTCAGTGAGTTTTACTAATTGTAATTTTTTCAAACCTTCTCTTTCCAAAATTTCACTTTCATGTTTATGAATATTGATTTTTATTGTTTTCACTTTAATAAGTGTCATTTTCATGTTATCTTCACTCCGGTATGTGTCTCTTTCAATTTCGTTCGCAGTTTTCGAGTGTCGATTTCACTTTTCTCTAACTGTCACAAGTGTCTTCTTTTGGCATGAGAAGTTTCGTACATTTTAAAATAAGAACTGTGGTTCATTGTGAGACATAAATTTGGTACCAATGGGTCCTATTTACCATGTAGATATGTACTAGACCCATTGCCAAAGTTTTATACATTCTCATATTAGTGTCATCACTGTTGTCGCAAAGTGTATCTTGAGTGTCACACCTAGTCAAAGGGAATCAATTGTACATTATTAAAGGGAGTTTTTGATGCATTCTCTTGCACTTTTGTGTCCCATTCATCTTAAGGAAACATGTCAGACATATTCCCCAAGTCTTGAGCATTTTTGGACAAGTGTTTTCACTATCGTCACAAAGTGTACCTTAAGTGTTGAACTTGGAGGAGGTTGTTGTCTTACCATCACATTGAGGGAATCATGTTGTTCCTGTGTATTGAGTGTTCAATGTTGTGTCATCAATTGTTTTGAGTGTGTGTTATCATTCATAAGTTCAATATTAGTCTCACTTCTACCTCAATGATCCCACACTTAGCCAAATCATGAAAAGTTTTTTGCCGACCAACTCGACCCCACTCAACCTCCTTGAACTATGCATTGCACAATAACAAGGCTCAAGCTCCCCCCTTGCCTCCTCAAACTATGAAAATGCATATTAACTACCTATAATGATTGTGCATTGAGTAATCACAGTGTTTAAGGATTTCCTCCCTGCCCTCAGAAACTGCACAATCCTACCTCCTAGCCAGTCTCTTGATGCACATTATGTAGTCTTGGTCATCAAGATACCTCCCAGAGTCCTTGAACCGCACAACTATGCAATACATTAACCAGTCGCCCTCAAGAACTATGCATTGTTTAGTATCAATGCTCAACCCTAGCCCCTTGACCTCAACACCTACACATTTGATCCTCCCATTTAGTTTCCTTTTGTGCACTGCACAGTGGCAAGCCTCAAGCTGTCTCCCTGCCTCCCTAAGCTATGCAATTACGTAATACCTAGGCCTATCTCCCTCTCTCTCTCATGTACTAGGCATTGGGCTACTTCAAGGCTCAAGAATGCCTCACTGAGCTCCTCAACTGCGTACTCTCCCTTCCCATGCCTCCAGAACTGCGCATTGTGCAATATTAAGCTTTAGCCCATCACTCATGGCTCCTGGAATTATGCACTATGCAATCCCTGAGTCTTCCTCCCTGTCTAGTGCCCGATCTGAGCTCAATCAATCATTTTCAGGAAGTAATCTAGACTAGGAGATTTCAGAATAATGTCATCTTATCATGAATGGATTTCACTTGAAGCTACTATATCTTGACATGATAGGATGATGCTTAGAGAGGAATATGAGGCTATGCTAAAAGACACTTGTGAAGCTGAAACCATGAAGAGGTCATCAAATGAGAAGATGAAGGAACACACATTTACGACAAAAGACCAAATATCAAGACCACATGAAGATGCCATACCATTAAGTCCCTTGGAGGGTGAAGATGAAGAACAAAGCAGACCTTTCATGAAGACAAAGTACTGAACATACCTCTCATGAATATTGAAGGCAAAGAAACAAGAGAAGCAACTTGGAATTTCTACTTCATCATGGAGTCCATGTCATCATTGTCAAGCTATGTCTTGTACTAGTACCATCACAATTTCGTGTGCCCTGCCACATAATTTGTGGATGTAATGATGTAATTATGAAAAGAAAAGGACAAAATGTAATGTGTGGAAGTCCAAGAGTCATATGTGGAATATGAAAAATTCAGATATTCATGTATGGACAAAAGGGTCTTTAGGAAAAGTCCAAAAGTCATATAGAAGTCCAAAGGTCACATTAGAAGTACAAGAGTCACGAGGGAAGCTAAAGAGACATGGGGATATGATAGGTAATCCCTCTTGTTATAAATACACCCTCATAACTCAAGCAAAGGGCTTTTGGAGGCTTAGCCTTTGGAAAGCTAGCCTTGACTTATCAAGCTTAGCATAGGAGAGAAGATCATTCTTTAGAGAAGCAAAAAATGACTTAATGTTCCACTATTGGAGCTAGTGGCTCACCATTGTAACTATGTACTTATATCTTTTACCTAATAATCAAAAGCTTGTTTGAGCCAACACACTTTCATGCGTATGCCATAAATGTTGTAAGACTATTCTTTGAATGTCTACGATATATGTTGTTCTAATATGTATTAAATAAGTTGAACTATTTTGGTGGATTTGATGCTTATTTTGTTGAATGTGTGCTGTATTTGTTTTAATGTTTGTTGCATCTATGTGAATTGTTTCACTAGATAGATAACAAAATTTTCCTTTCTCTTGTGTGTCCCTCTTAGTATAGTACTACTACTTTCCTTCTAGAGGTTCACTGTTATTTCCTTGTCATGAAAGTCTCCGTTGACATATTGCAATTGGTGTTTCATAGTGTCAACTTACTTGCTAATCTCAAAGTTTATGTGCATGCTCTCTTATGCTATTCATTGTAGCTAAGGCAAACCTTTAATTTATGGTGGCTAGGATGATACTATGGATGGGGATCCTACTCTAAATGGTGTGAGGTATAATTGGGAATTCACATAAGGGAGACCCCCTTGGTTGATATATTACACCGTCAATATTGCATCCAAGGCATTGGGATGATAAAAAATCTAAATGACAGTCTATCTGTCTGTGCTAAATGATTTATCTAGGAACATGTCTTAAATCTGTCATTGTGCTACCTTGCCTATTAACGTCTCATATCCACACTATGAACTCCTGTCACTTCGGTCACCCATTATGCTTGCACTACATTATGCCCCCTTGCTCTTTTGCACATAACACATCATCTACACATCCTTCATTCCACACAGATTCATGAATCTATGCAACTACCATCTCACATAGCTAAATATGTAAAAGTTTTAAATGGAAATGAGATTAAAATGAAATAATGGAAAAAAAATGCATTAGCAATACATGTCCTATTTACACCGCCATTCTACCACACATACCCCGTCATCCACACATCCTTCAATATGCACAATGAAAACTTCATCCACTGCACATCCTTTATTCTACATAGCTTCACAACTTTATGCAACTACTCTTTTTTACAATTATTAACAAATGCTTGTGGGGAGAGCTTCCATTGTGTGAAGAAATTTTATTATGAAAGCACAATATTTGATCAATTAATTAGCTCTATATTTTTGTCGACTGTTGGAAGCATTATTGTCACATCCTTGATGCATTCTATCCATTCTATTAAAAATTTACACATTCATAGGCCATGGCTAGGGATTAAGCCTAATGCACGCTTAGGCTATGATTAGCCTAATTCAATAACACTACAAAACATTTCAAAAACCAAACCCTAGCACAAATATTGAGGTTCAAATATTTCACCTGCCACATCACTGCTAATGTCATCCTACCACATGTCACCTAAAAATGGGCCACTTGGCTACTTAAAAGGGCCAAATCCACTTGCCACATGTCACTCTTTTAGCATGCCATGTCATCTTCCTACCATTTCACTACCACCTAGCTACCACGTGGAATCACGCCATGTGCCACATCATCTTTGGTCCTGGGTCTTTGAGCAAAATTTTTAATTATTCCTTGTAAATTTTCCAGCATCGTGCCACTTGGCATGCCAACTCACCTGTCGCATGATCACGTCAACCAATCACAAGCTACCACTTGTGGTTGCTACCACATCATCACTAGTCCCTGGTCCACTTTTGTGTATTCAATTTGTTTGTGCATAATAAAACAATTGAGATTGTAGTTGCCATGTTATTGTGTCCTTGGTTCCCCAGGTGAAACCATTTAACTTACCACAGAAAGCAGCGTGGGTCGTGACGCAATATTCTCATCGACTATTGGGGATCTTTTCATCCCATCCCTAAAACAATTATTTTCACAAGTTGTGCTAACTTAGAGCCACAAGGTCGGGGCAACAAATTAACACTAATAACAATTTAATGCTAATAATTGGGCATATTTATTGCTCTAGAACTTGGGGCCATGGATCATTGATTAATATTTAAAGAACAATAACTCCTTAACCATTAAGAGTTATACTAAGTGCCATATACCATTGGAAAGGTCTCGGTGAGGGTTACTTGACTGAACACTTAGATTATTCATCAACAAGATCCCCCTGAACTTGACATCATTGACAACCTTCTTTCAAGTTTTTCGTCAATCTCCTTATACTTGACATCAATAATATACCTTTGACATCAATGACAACACTTTGGTCAACAAATTAGTCACGGTAGTATAAATAACGATTCCATCCATACAATTCCATTCCATCAAATTCCACATTATTATGGTTTTCAAATTACTAGGTTTAATATGGTGTGCTTACTTACATTATCTAATTATGCACTCAATTTTGAACTCACTCCCTTTGACATTAATGACAACACTTTGGTCAACAAATTAGTCATAGTGGTATAAATAACAATTCCATCCATACAATTCCATTCCATCAAATTCCACATTACTTTGGTTTTCAAATTACTAGGTTGAATATGGTGTGCTTACTTACATTGTCTAATTATGCACTCAATTTTGAACACACTATGTTGAAATTTCCACAATCCACATTACTAGGGTTTTCAAATTCCACAAAACTAGGGTATTCAACTTACAAAAAATATGTTTTCCAAATTCCACAAAAATAGGGTTTTGAAATTGCACACAAATAGGGTTTCAAAATCTAAAAATATAAGGTTTTCAAATTACACAATGAGTTTTCCACCTTTATGCAAAATCCAACTCTTATTTTAGCATTAATCCTCAAAACTAGCCCGAGCGATTGTTGGTAGTGTGATTGCATTGGCATTTTGCCAAACAAAAATGTTAATGCTTATGAAACTCATTTATATTGTTGGGTATGTTTTCTATATTCCTTGAATAATTTCATAGTGTATCCCAAAATGTCTCTTGGAAGTGAGTTGAAACATGCCATAAAGTTCAAACTGGAAGTTGAATGGGAAAACAATAGATTTTGTTTGATTACTAGAACTAAGTGTCAACTTGCCATAAAATTAAAACCAAGACTTGAGTGGAAAAACCATTAGTTTTGTTGGAATGATAGCACTAGGTTATAGCTATGGAAATTCCACCCCCCCACATGACTCCGTAGGTCAAAAATTGATTTATTTGAGGATCTTCATATATAGGGTTTTTTTTCCTAGTAAAGATCAATTCAAAATTTATAAAAGGAATTGGATTTTGAAAAATTATCACTCAAGCAATACTGGCTAGTGTGCTCACATGGGCTTTGGATGAACACAAATTCTTAAGCCTACAAAATTCATTTCTACTTCTTGGTTTTGGTTGTATACCTTTGGAAAAAATTCATAATATGTCCTTAAATAAATCTTGGAATAAATGCTGGTTTTGTTGGACTCCTGGCACTAGGTTATAGCTATGGACACCACCCACTCCCCATGATTCCATGTGTTAAAAATTGATCTATTTTAGGATCTTCAAATATGTTTTTATTTTTTATTTTTTTAAAGATCAATGCAAACTTTGCACAAGGGGTTTACAAAATTATCGCTCAAGAAATCATGGGTAATGTGCTCAAATGGGCCTTGGCCAAACACAAACACTTGATCTTAAGAAACTCATTTATGATGCTTGGTTTTGCTTTTATACCCTTGGAAAAAATTCATAATATGTCCCTAAATTGTTCTTGGAAGTGAGTAGAAACTTGCCAAAAAATTCAAACTAAGACTTAGATGGGAAAATCATTGATTCCATTGGACTCCTGGCACCAGGGCTAGGGATAACTTGCTCCTATGACTCCTTTGGTAAAAAATTTATTTATTTTTGGATCTTTAGAGATAGGTTTTTGTTCATTAAATATCAAAGTAAATTTTGTAGAAGGGGTTGGAATTTGCAAAACATTCACTCCAGTGTTGCAGGTAGTGTGTGTTGAAAATAGCAACAAGAAATGCTAAAAATAGAAGTGCTAAAAATAACATTGCTATAATTAGCAGTTCGGGTACCAGTGTTGGACATAGCAACAAGGAATGAAAAATTGAAGTGCTAAAAATAGCATTTCAGGATGGATTCCTATTTTAGTTAGTCCCTGAACTAAAATAGAGAAGTAAAATTCGAATTTGATCTTAGTAGATGTTTGTAAAACAATTAATTAATTCATCTTGAGTTAATTAGTTGGAGAAAATCAAACATGAAGTCTCTGCGGGGACATGCAACAGTTTCTCCATTGATTGAGGAATTTATCCATTAGTTAAAGAGATAAGGATGAGTTGTAATTAGTTGGCTCAGTTAACTGAGTCAAGTCCAATTAGATTAGTTCAAACAGTTTGTTGAATTAATTGTGAGTTCAGTTAGTTAATGCTTGCTGCATGTAACTGCTACTCTCCAGATAATTAAATATTCTCTCATAAATAACTCATGCATGTCAGTTTAGTCAGAGGCCCAATTGAGATCAGAGGAAGGGACAATGTACTATCAGTTGGAGGATTTTTCCTATATAGGAAACTCATCCATGTAGAAGGAATTATCTCCTTCAGGTTTGTGCAGTTATTTCTGAGCCAAGTGAGCAGTGTGAGGTGGGAGTTCACACAAGTGGAAGCAATGGACCCCAGGAAAAACTGCGCAAGGAAATAGGAGGCTTGGAGGGCAGAGGAGAAGGTTGTGAGAGGCTTTAACTGTCTATGAACAATATTGTTTGATTGCGGAGAGAGTAGGATAGCTTGAGAGCTGATTCTTTTTGTAATCTGAACATATTTTCCACTTGTATGATAATACAGAGATTGGGGTTTTAGGCTGAGGCTTTCCTTGGGTTATTCATTTGTGTTCATGTGTGATTGATTTCTCATTCTCAGTTATAAGTTTTCTAATTGATATTGCTCATATTCGATTAAGCTTCTGCAAAGTTTGTTGTAGAAGTAGATCTTGTATATTGCTTTAGTATATTGCATAATCTGTTGATCTACAGTGAGAATTTCTACATGGTATCAGAGAAAAGGTGATCAAAGCAAAGAACAATATACAAGAAGTTCAAATTTCGAAGTTTGAGGTTCCTAAATATAGAAATCAAGCTCTTATCACATCTGAATTTCACCAATGGCGTTCAACAGTTTAAGACTAGATTATGCCCTTGATGGAAACTCGAATTATATAGCCTAGAAGGATCACATGGAAGCAATATTAGAGGATAACGGTCTAAAGGACTTCTTTGATCAAGAAGTGGCCAAGCCGGTAGTGGCTAATGCTACAGAATTGGCAGAATGGAAGAAATGTGTGGCTAGAGCAAGGAGAATCCTCATGCAGGGAGTTTGAGACCACATTGTCTCGAGCCTCCATGGGAATGAGACATTGTTTTAAAGGTGGAAAACATTGAAAGATCTATATCAGAACAACAACGATTAGAGGAAGCTGGCGCTGAAAGACAAGCTTCGAAAAATCAAGTGTGAAAAGGGCGACACGATCTCTACATATCTGAACAAGCTCACCACCTACAGGGATGAACTTGGAAGTGTAGGGATCATGACAACCGATGATGACATGGTGAGTCTTGCTCTCCTCGATCTTCTTACGAGCTGGCATAGCTACCAAGACTCTGTAAACAAAAGAGAGAAACTGCCAGATTGGGAATGACTTTGGTCAGATTTGATGCAGGAGGAGATAAGAAGAAGCACCAGAGATGGTTCTTCATCCAAGGAGGATGAAGAAAATTGCGCCTTAGCGAGTAAGGCAAAGAAAGGGAAGGAGAAGGATTCTTATCCCAAATCCAGTTCTTCCCATGGTGGGAAGAAGCTTTACAAATCGAAAGTGCGATGCTTTCATTGTCATGAGGTGGGTCATTTTGCTACAAATTGTCCACTGAAGAAATCCAAGAAGGGATCCTTGGAAGGATTAGAAGGTGAGGCACTGGCCTCACAGTTTGAGTTGGATTTCACACTCTTCGCATGCATGGTTTCATCCATGGTGGGATGTGGTTGGTTTCTTGACAATGGAGCTTCTTTCCACATGAACGACGACAAGAGTTTGTTTAGTACCTTGGAGGAGAAAGATCTCTAGATACTCATAGCGATGGGTAATGATGAAAAGTATAGTGTCTCAGGTGTAGGCACGGTTGTTTTTTAGAGGGGGCATGGAGCTTGCATTACCTTGACCAATGTAAAGTATAAACCAGGATTGAGGAAAAATTTGGTGTTGCTCGCAATGCTGGAAGACAAAGGCTATGATGTAGTCTTTAGTAAGGGAAAGGTTTTCCTTCGACACATCACCACCAGACAGGTGAAGCAGATCGGTTCATGAGTCAAGAACTTGTATGCTCTTGAGGTTCAAGATGCATGCAAAGCCTTGAGGAGCAAGGCAACTGTTGGAGACTTGGTGGTTGAGAGGGAGAGTACCTTACCTCTCAACATGTAACACCAGAAGAAGTCTCAGAAAATTGTGGAGGAGCCACAATTGGTGAAGCAACTTCAAGAGGTTGTGGAGTAGCCACAACTAGAGAAGCCAAGATGAGACTGAGTGGAGGCATCCACTCATGCAGAGACCTCTAGCAGGGGGAATTTCGAGCCAAGTGGGCAGAGGGATCACATGCATCCATATCTCCAGGTAGGAGGTGGGGCGATGTGGAGTGACAGTCCCAAGAATGCTGGAATAGGGGCAGGATCATTGAGGTACCCAACCTCTTTGATTATAACTTGCTACGGGAGCCCCGACGAGGAGTAGCAGGACTAGATGAGTGGGTAGAGGCAGATGTAGATGGAGCGACAGGGAGAGCTATAGTGCAGGAATCCCAAGATAGTGTAGAGCTAGCAGGCTGCAACAATGCGAGAGGCATAGGAGTGTTGCACAAGTGCAAGATTGCACAGAGAGGTTTGCAACGGTGCGAGATGCATGGAGTGTTGCAGCAGCTTAGAGGTCAGAGAGGGAGCACTTGTCAGCGGTAGAGGGAGCTTCAACATCAGAGGGTGTTTCTAGCCCAACAAGAAGGTCAGTTGGGAGTTTTTTGTTTCTAGAGTTGCTGGAGTAACAACACTTGGAAGAAGTGTTGCATGCAGAACATTCCAAAGGTTCAGGATTGGGTTCGAGTTGAATGCCTTTCTTGTTGAGAGGGAGTGTTGAAAATAGCAATAAGAAATGCTAAAAATAGCACTGTTATAAATAGCAGTTCGGGTACCAGTGTTGGAAATAGCAACAAGGAATGAAAAATGGAAGTGCTAAAAATAACATTGCTATAAATAGCATTTCTGGATGGATTCCTATTTTAGTTAGTCCTTGAACTAAAATAAAGAAGTAAAATTCGAATTTGATCTTAGCAGCTGTTTGTAAAATAATTAATTAATTCATCTTGAGTTAATTAGTTGGAGAAAATCAAACATGAAGTCTATGTGGGGACATGCAACAATTTCTCCATTGATTGAGGAATTTATCCATCAGTTAAAGAGATAAGGATGAGTTGTAATTAGTTGGCTCATTTAATTAAGTCAAGTCCAGTTAGATTAGTTCAAATAGTTTGTTGAATTAATTGTGAGTTCAGTTAGTTAATGCTTGCATGCATGTACTGTTGCTCTCCAGATAACTGAATATTCTCTCATAAAGAACTCATGCATGTCAGTTCAGTCAGAGACCCAGTTGAGTTCAGAGGAAGGGACAATGTACTATTAGATGGAGGATTTTTCGTATATAGGAAACTCGTCCATGTAGAAGGAATTATCTTCTTCAGGTTTGTGTAGTTATTTCTGAGCCAAGTGAGCAGTGTGAGGTGGGAATTCAGACAAGTGGAAGCACTAGATCCCAGGAAAAACTGCGCAAGGAAATAAGAGGCTTGGAGGGCAGAGGAGAAGGTTGTGAGAGCCTTTGAATGTCTATGAGTAGTATTGTTTGATTGCAGAGAGAGCAGGATAGCTTGAGAGCTGATTCTTTTTGTAATCTGAACATATTTTCCACTTGTATGATAATACAGAGATTGGGGTTTTAGGCTGAGGCTTTCCTCGGGTTATTCTTCTGTGTTCATGTGTGATTGATTTCTCATTCTCAGTTCTAAGTGTTCTAATTGATCTTGCTCATATTCGATTAAGCTTCCGCAAAGTTTGTTGAAGTAGATCTTGTATTCTGCTTTAGTATATTGCATAATCTGTTGATCTACAGTGAGAATGGCATGGGACTTTGTAAAAAAAAAATTCCAAATCTTGCAAAAGTCAAATTTTTAGTTCAATTTGGTTTTTACACCCATAGACAAAATTCATAATATACCCCTGAATGGATTTAGCAATAAAGACACAACTCATCACTGGGACTCATATGGGAAAACCTTCAATTTCGTTGGACTCATGACATTGGGTTACAGGTAGGGGAAACTTCCCTCCTAAGATTCCAAAGGCCAAAAATTTATTTATTTAGGATATTGAAAGCTAGGGTTTTATTTAGTAAAGGCCAATGCAATTTTTTCATAAGTGGGTGAACTTTTTAAAATACTCTCTCAAGTAATTGTGAGTAGTGTTCTCACATGAGCCTTGGTAAAACACACTTTCCAAAGTTTAGGAAACTCATTTTTTCTACTTGGTTTTGTTTTTATACCCATGGAGAAAATTCACAATATGAACTTGAATAGCTCAAGGAAGTGAGATGCAAATGGCCAAAAAATACAAAGTGGGACTTGAATTGGAAAACTTCCAATTCTGTTGGACTCATCACACTAGGCTACATCTAGGAGCACTCTCATAATAGGATTTCATAGGGAAAAAAATGATTTACTAAGGATCTTTAGAGCTAGGTTTTTTTTTTAGTAAATTTCAATGAAAATTTTGCACAAGGGGGTGGATTTTGAGAAACACTTTAAAGAGTATCTCTTATATACATTGCTTGGTTTGGATTTTATACTCCTGAAGAAAAGGTGCCAAGAACTAGACATAAATGGGAGAAGGTTCCTTAAGGAACACACCTATGTACTAGACATCCTAGTGAGGTCCCACATCTAGGTTACAGTGAAAGTGGTTTTAGGGAGATGTTCCATGAAATTACAATAGTAGTTGAGTGGCATGGTATCCTCATTAGGTGGTCCATGCATGAATATGACCTAGGGGTATGTTGTGGAAGAAATATTGCATGGGGAGCTTTATGTGAGTACTTAAGTGCATATATTCTATAGTATAAATACCACTAAGAAAAAGCGGTGAATTTATTATACACATAAGATAACAACATGACTGTTCTTTCATATGTGTAAAATGGAGTAATTTTTAAACTTCATATTACATGATTATGGTGGTACATTAATGATCATATTTGAGAAATATTATAAGGAATACAGGGATGACAAGTGAAACACTCTCCATCCCTAACCCCAAGGATTTCTCTTACATGTATTTGGGTAGCTTTTGACAAAAATATCTAGTGCATGACAATAGACTTTTATGATGTAATGGCATTGGAATGTAAAAAGATAAGAATCTAAATAAAATAATTTAGCTACCCAATATAGTGAAGGGATTCTTAATGTTCTCAAGTGTGGTTCTAAATGGAAATAATAATGGGGACATGTGATCCGGATTTAAACAGGAACGGAATAGATTATAGAGATAACCATAAATACAGAGGTGCGATAACCATAAATAAAGAGATGCAGCGGAAATAATACTTCATTTCATTAATGGAAAATACCGAAATATGCTTACAACCAGAATTGGAAATAAACCAGCTAGGGCGATGGTAGCTTATCTCTGAGAAGAGATGTGCAGCTACATGCCTCTGAAACATCCAAACTGTGTTTACAATGAGGCTCGAAGGCCTATTTATTGTTGAGAAACAATGGAAAACCCTTCACATTCCAAAACCTAACCCCTAGAAGATGAAACGCCAAATTGTGGGCCCCGTTTTGGTAAATTGGTACATCAATTTCCCGGGGTTGTAACTTTGCATACCATCTCCGTTTGATCGTATATAGTCGTTAGAAAGATCTCCGAAACTACAATTGTGAATCGGGAACATCGCGTCATTCCATGGACCATTTCCCCGATGCCCAAAAAATGTCTTTAGGCCGCCAAAACGCTCCGAAGTTCAGACCCGAAAAACTGCTAAAAATAGTAAGTTGTGCTACAATTAAGGAAACTGAAAATGCTGAAAGAGATAGTTGTGGGGGTCCAAATGGGATAGGTGGGTGGCCACCAACATCCACCTGGATCAACATGTGACACATAGAGGAGAATCATATTACATGAGGACACTTGGATAGTAAATAATGAAAGGAAAAGGAAACTTTGGACTAACAACTTGTGAGAGAGTGCACCATCTTAGAGGAGGGGTGTTGGCACCAAAGGGGATCATGCTTGAAGGGTGTTTCACTTGTATGGAATTATGTCCTTATCATGTTAGCCTCCCTCACCTATTGTATGTAAAAGGGATGATAGAGTTGCTGTTTATTTTCTCATCATTATACTATATTGTCTTAGAGAAGTATTGTAGAGATAAAGATGCTAGTTTCATGAGGAAACCATAGTAGTATGACATTAGGGTTCATGAGAAAACTCTAGAATAAGAAAATTGAAGAGATATATGTCATGTATGTTTCATGGAGATATTGTTTAGTGTGAATTTTAGGTTTTCTCATGCGATGATAGGGTTTATGCTATGCATGTAGACCCTATAGAATAACATGGATTTGGTTTGACTCATGATGATTACTATGATGGATCTTGTTATACTACTAGATTTTCTAACCTAGTAGAATACATGGATAATGGATCTAACACCTTGAATGATGTAAAAACTTGTTCTTATGAGAAGTGAGGCTAGAAAAAGATCATTGTGAGATGAAATTGATGAGTCTTTAGAATGATGTGATTTCTTTATTAGAAGACAATTTTATTATTATATATTTCATGATGTCCCATGGAGGTGATTTTTTTTTTATATTGGTGTAAGATTTGAAGGCAAATAATTCATACATAAACCCTAGAATGGACAAGTATATACAAAGATTACAACTAGAGTTGACTTGCCATGCACTTGTGTGATGTAACATGGCTAAGGTTCTTAAACCCTAAGGAAGAAAAGAATGCTAGTGTGAAGAGCATATGTGATAAAATCTTGTTGAAGCCAAGGGAGGACTTGTTGGTGTTGATGCTAGATTGTTTTGGGTGTTTGATGGTAGCTAGGGTTTTCATGATTTTATCTTGCTATATTTTGGAGAGCTAGATATTGTATCAATTTTGTGATAAATTTGTTCATATGCATTTCATTTCTTCCATATATGTATAAAGTATCTTTCTATCTAAAATTGTGTCATTGCAAATGTGAGTTTTCTTCCTGCATTCTATTTGTGATTAAGTAATTTCCGAGATTTATCAATCATTTTGATTTGATATAACATAGGTTTGAATTTATTAAGTTATCTAATATAGAACTTTCATATCAAAAACATATTTATATCACATAAATTATTGTAATAAAGTGATTTCCATATTTGGTATACTCTTGGAGAAGTATGCCATAAGGGATAAAATTTGTTACGATTTGTTTGGAATCACAAACTACATGTATCACTAGGAATATTCATAACTAGCATGTATTTAAAATCCCAATCCAAACACCTGAAACAATGCAATATGTCATAATGATCACTTCACCATAAAGTGATATTGAATCAACACCACATAGATGCAAA
This sequence comes from Pinus taeda, assembly GCA_000404065.3. Classification (NCBI taxonomy): domain Eukaryota; kingdom Viridiplantae; phylum Streptophyta; class Pinopsida; order Pinales; family Pinaceae; genus Pinus; species Pinus taeda. Next base: position 77,072 of record APFE031408737.1, read on the forward strand.
TTCAACCTAGAAAGATAACACTTCAAAATAAAATAAGCAAAGAATTGAATTCATAAAACATGTTCCATGAACCCCACACACACTCTCAAAATTGTACCAAATGTATATTTTTAACAAAATGGCACCTCATGCCTAATGTATGGCATATGATGACTTATATAGAAAACACATATAATATACAAATGAAATATCATGCAAAAAATTAGTGTATGTCATATGATGTCACTTATACAAAGTGGGCCTCATTGGTTACTCATTGACCACATACACCCTCACCACCATCACTTGCATCCTAGAAGTAGATCTTTCTCCTATTACTAGAATGAGGTGCTATTTTTTTGCGGGGGGAGGAGGGGAGGTGGGGGGGTTGAGCGGGCATGCTTCATCTCTTTGGGGACTTGTTGATGGCCAAAATTGACCATGTTCAACATTAAGAAAATCACCTAGTTAAGGCCCCAGTTAGATAAGTGTGGTGATTTCAACCGATTTGAAGGCCTAATTTCCTCAACCTAAATCTAACCTAAAATTAATGCCTAATATAATCTAAAGCATGAACTAATAACTAAACTAATTCTAAAACTATCTTCCACTTGTTGATGTGTGTTATTGTTTGCTGATAATAACAAGCAGAAGGAAAAGACTTTCCTTCTTGTAACATGCTTGGAAGAGGTTGTCATTCAGGTTGGCTGAAATGTGGGCTCAACTAAGCCACCAAGAAGGTTTTCTCATACATAAGGAGACTTTTGTTTAAAATAAATTAAAACTAAATCTAAATTCAATATAACTACATACAACAAACAAAGCTATTCTATCTTAATCAAGAGAAGGAATAATCCTACTCTCAATCAAGAGTAGATATGAAATGGACCAAGATTGAACCTAAGGTTAAGATGAGATAACACATCATGGAAACATTTCATGTGACCTATATCAATTCCATTAGATATTCATACACAATTATCTAATAAATAGTTATCAATTGCTAGTATTGCATATACTTGGATTCAAATCACCATGATTGCATTCAAGATAAAAAGATACTAGTCATATTATAGAAATAGTTCTCATAATATAACGATAATTAACATCCAGACAAGTATGAAATTAAACTAGTAAATAGTTAACAATCAACACATACAAGACTACTAGAATGCAAAATTCAATTCTAATTCACCACTAATCAACTATATAAAGATAGATTTACACCAGTTCTAAATACAATTGATACAAAATTAACAAAAGTGCTAAAACAACCAATAAATGCTTATATGGAACAACAAATAAATCAAAATTGAATGACCTCTTATTTCATAGTTAAATTTGAATAGTAGTGCTCTTATTAATTACAAAATAAAGATTTCTTTGACCTAGTCTAGTAGGCAACCGATTTTCTTTAAGAAAAGCCTCCTACAATAGTGCAAAAGACTATCTTTTGCAGAAAATTAGAACCCTTCTCCCATCTATAGGCCTCTTATTTATAGTCATCAATTTAATTCCAAAATAGAGAGTTGTTTCAAGATAGTTGAATGCGGATTTGTTTTTTTGTTTTTGTTTTTGGGAGCTATAAAATTCCATTTTCTTCTCTATGTAGCTCTATTCCAAAATTATGAGGCTCTAATCCATGATTTTTGTCAACAAAATTTGCAAAATAATAACAAAATTATGATTAAGAACACCCCAATAGGAAAATTCTCTATGTAGCTCTAATCCAAAATTATGAGGCTCTAATCCATGATTTTCGTCAACAAAATTTGCAAAATAATAACAAAATTATGATTAAAAACATCCCAATAGGAAAATGCCTTGGTAGTCAATTTTTTCTAAAAACGCACTTACGAAACTCAATTTGCTGCAATTCTGTAGCCCCTTTTCTGCTAAATATTTGAAGTCTTTAATTCACATATTTTATGAAATAGATATTTCCAAATTGCTATCCTCTATTTTATCTTTCCAAGGAACCTTCCTGAGCCTAATTTTCTACCCTGGATCTCGAGACATGACCTCCGAAAGCTGAGGTCTTGTAACTATTTACAATTTTTAAAAATGGATAAATGTAAATAGTTTACATTGTGATAAATCATAATCTCTTCTATTTTTCTCATAGTCACACATGCTACTTTTTCCATCTTTTGAAACCTTTACCTATAACAATAATTATATAAAAATAAAGCCTTATTTTTCAGACATAAGGACCATTTGCAAAAACCTTAAAGGAAGAATTTAAGACACTTTCATAAAAACACTCTCATGTCGGAGGACAACCATCCGCAAAAACCTTAAAGGAAGAATTTAAGACACTTTCATAAAAACACTCTCATGCTGGAGGACAACATAAATAAATATATTTTTGGTCTGAAAAATTTCTTTTATTTACACAAACCAATCATAAAAAAATTTGAAATATAATTAAAAAAATAAATAAATAAGGAGAAAATAACTCTTGTTTTTTTTTATAATCTTTTCTACATGACCCTCTCGTGATGGAAAACAATGGTAATTATGCAAAAATAAAGCCTAATTTAGTCCTCTCGTGATGGAGAACTAGTAATTATATAAAAATAAAGCCTAATTTTTTAGACATAAGGACTATTTGCAAAAACATTTAAATGAATAAGTTAAGACACATAAAAATACTCTCATTCTGGAGGACAACAATAAATGGAGGTATTTTTGGTCTGAGGTTTTTTCTTTAAGAGGTAATTTTGGTTTGAAAAATATTTTACACAAAAAACAATTAATTATACAAAAATACAACTTAAATGTTCAAACATAAGGACTACAAATACATGAACCAAAATCATTGAAATGAGATTCCCTAATTTTAAAGCCTAAATTTTCAGACATAAAGACAATTTCATAAAAACACTCTCATGTCAATGAACAACAATAAATAGAGGTATTTTTTGGTCTAAGAATTTTATTTTATCTACACAAACCATTTGCAAAAACTTCAAAAAATAATTAAAATAAAAAGAAAATAACTCTTATTTTTATTTTATTTTAAAATTAAGCAATTATAAATAAAAAAGTTTTACCAAAAGTTTCCCCAATTTTTTTTAAAACTTTCCCTATAAGACACTGATACAAAAATAAAGCCTAATTTGATGTTCTGTAGAGGAAGACTTACCTTTACCAATAATAGCCACCTGTGAGATAAAAAAATCAAGGTCATAATCCCTGAATCACTTTGTGTATCTTCCGTGTCTATATATAGCTATCACACAAAAGGACTCAAATTTCAAATTTTGCACAACAAATTGATATTGGTTGCCTATAAAACACTCTCACAACAATAATTATACAAAAGTAAAACCCATTTTTTCAGCATAAGGACTATAGACATATAAATCAAAATCATTGAAATGAGATTCCCAATTTTTCTTTGAAAACTTTGCCTATAAGACCTTCTAATACAAAAATAAATCCTATACAAAAACAAAGCTTAATTTTCTAGACATAAGGACTATAGATACATGAATCAAAATCATTGAAACTGGATAAAGAGAAAATAACCCTTCTTTTTATTTTATTTTAAAATTAAGAAATTATAATGGAAAATGTTTTATCAATTTTTTTTTTTAAACTATTCCTATAAGACACTCTCATGCTGGATGACAATAATAATTATATAAAAATAAAGCCTATTTTTTCAAACATAAGGCCTATAGATACATAAACAAAATCATTGGAATAAGATTCACTACTTGTTTTTTAAAACTTTGCCTGGAAGAAACTTTGATACAAAAATAGAGATTTTTTTTTTATCTGAGAATTTTCTTTTATTTACACAAACCGTTTGCAAAAGATTTAGAATATAATTAAAAATAAAAAACAAAAACAAAGAGAAAATAATTCTTGTTTTTTTTAATTAAGAAATTATGATATAAAAATGTTTTATCAATTTTTTTTTTTTTTTTTTTTTAATAAAACCCTAATACTAAATTAAAGCCTAATTTGGTGTTCTACAGGAGAAGGCTTACCTTTATCAATAATAGCCGCCGGTGATATTGACAACCCAAGGTCCTAATCCCTAAATCGATATGTGAATCTTCTATGTCTATATATAGCTCTCACACAAAGGGATTCAAATCTCAAAATTTGGCACAACGAATTAATGCATGGTTTCCTATAAAACACTATCATGCTGGAGGACAACAATAATTATACAAAAGTAAGCCTAATTTTTCAAACACAACGAATATAATTTTTCAAACACAAGGACTATAGATACATAAATCAAAATCATTGAAATGAGATTCCATATTTTTTAAAAACATTATGTATAAGACACTTTAATACAAAAATAAGTCCTATTTTTCATACATAAATGTTATAGATACATGAATCAAAATCATTAAAATGGGATAACAATCCTATTTTTTCATACATAAATGTTATAGATACATGAATCAAAATCATTGAAATAAGATAACAAAAAACACCAATTTATTGTTGTTGTTTTTTTTTTGAAAAATATTTTAAGGAATAATGTTATAAGTAATATGATGAGTTAATGCCTCAGTGTATTTGTTTTATTTATCCTGTGTATTTATTAATATATTTCAATACAACCTTTTATAATTCAAAACAATTTTAGCAAAATGAACTTTTTCTCAAAATTACATAAATAAAAAAGTGTTTTAAATGTTATTGTTTAAATTTTTTATATTCAAGATAATAAACCTACCCGTGATGTTACAATTTGATGAGATTAACTGATAGCTCAATTATTCCAAACTCATCTTCTGAAAAGCAACCCCTATCAATAATGATTTGTATTATTTATGGATATCATTTTAGACATAATGTGAATATAGAAATCATCCAATATAGTGCTTTCACAATAAATACATCAATGAAATAATTGAATAGGTATGGTGTCGTGGTTGCTTCACTTTTAAGCCTTTTGATTGTCATTGGAATAAAAATAATTCCACTCAAAATTCCAATGACAATCAAAAGGCTTAAAAGTAAAGGGATAAAAACTCTAGAATAAGAAAATTGAAGAGATATATGTCATGTATGTTTCATGGAGATATTGTTTAGTGTGAATTTTAGGTTTTCTCATGCGATGATAGGGTTTATGCTATGCATGTAGACCCTATAGAATAACATGGATTTGGTTTGACTCATGATGATTACTATGATGGATCTTGTTATACTACTAGATTTTCTAACCTAGTAAAATACATGGATAATGGATCTAACACCTTGAATGATGTAAAAACTTGTTCTTATGAGAAGTGAGGCTAGAAAAAGATCACTGTGAGATGAAATTGATGAGTCTTTAGAATGATGTGATTTCTTTATTAGAAGACAATTTTATTATTATATATTTCATGATGTCCCATGGAGGTGATTTTTTTTTTATATTGGTGTAAGATTTGAAGGCAAATAATTCATACATAAACCCTAGAATGGACAAGTATATACAAAGATTACAACTAGAGTTGACTTGCCATGCACTTGTGTGATGTAACATGGCTAAGGTTCTTAAACCCTAAGGAAGAAAAGAATGCTAGTGTGAAGAGCATATGTGATAAAATCTTGTTGAAGCCAAGGGAGGACTTGTTGGTGTTGATGCTAGATTGTTTTGGGTGTTTGATGGTAGCTAGGGTTTTCATGATTTTATCTTGCTATATTTTGGAGAGCTAGATATTGTATCAATTTTGTGATAAATTTGTTCATATGCATTTCATTTCTTCCATATATGTATAAAGTATATTTCTATCTAAAATTGTGTCATTGCAAATGTGAGTTTTCTTCCTGCATTCTATTTGTGATTAAGTAATTTCCGAGATTTATCAATCATTTTGATTTGATATAACATAGGTTTGAATTTATTAAGTTATCTAATATAGAACTTTCATATCAAAAACATATTTATATCACATAAATTATTGTAATAAAGTGATTTCCATATTTGGTATACTCTTGGAGAAGTATGCCATAAGGGATAAAATTTGTTACGATTTGTTTGGAATCACAAACTGCATGTATCACTAGGAATATTCATAACTAGCATGTATTTAAAATCCCAATCCAAACACCTGAAACAATGCAATATGTCATAATGATCACTTCACCATAAAGTGATATTGAATCAACACCACATAGATGCAAATTCAACCTAGAAAGATAACACTTCAAAATAAAATAAGCAAAGAATTGAATTCATAAAACATGTTCCATGAACCCCACACACACTCTCAAAATTGTACCAAATGTATATTTTTAACAAAATGGCACCTCATGCCTAATGTATGGCATATGATGACTTATATAGAAAACACATATAATATACAAATGAAATATCATGCAAAAAATTAGTGTATGTCATATGATGTCACTTATACAAAGTGGGCCTCATTGGTTACTCATTGACCACATACACCCTCACCACCATCACTTGCATCCTAGAAGTAGATCTTTCTCCTATTACTAGAATGAGGTGCTATTTTTTTGCGGGGGGAGGAGGGGAGGTGGGGGGGTTGAGCGGGCATGCTTCATCTCTTTGGGGACTTGTTGATGGCCAAAATTGACCATGTTCAACATTAAGAAAATCACCTAGTTAAGGCCCCAGTTAGATAAGTGTGGTGATTTCAACCGATTTGAAGGCCTAATTTCCTCAACCTAAATCTAACCTAAAATTAATGCCTAATATAATCTAAAGCATGAACTAATAACTAAACTAATTCTAAAACTATCTTCCACTTGTTGATGTGTGTTATTGTTTGCTGATAATAACAAGCAGAAGGAAAAGACTTTCCTTCTTGTAACATGCTTGGAAGAGGTTGTCATTCAGGTTGGCTGAAATGTGGGCTCAACTAAGCCACCAAGAAGGTTTTCTCATACATAAGGAGACTTTTGTTTAAAATAAATTAAAACTAAATCTAAATTCAATATAACTACATACAACAAACAAAGCTATTCTATCTTAATCAAGAGAAGGAATAATCCTACTCTCAATCAAGAGTAGATATGAAATGGACCAAGATTGAACCTAAGGTTAAGATGAGATAACACATCATGGAAACATTTCATGTGACCTATATCAATTCCATTAGATATTCATACACAATTATCTAATAAATAGTTATCAATTGCTAGTATTGCATATACTTGGATTCAAATCACCATGATTGCATTCAAGATAAAAAGATACTAGTCATATTATAGAAATAGTTCTCATAATATAACGATAATTAACATCCAGACAAGTATGAAATTAAACTAGTAAATAGTTAACAATCAACACATACAAGACTACTAGAATGCAAAATTCAATTCTAATTCACCACTAATCAACTATATAAAGATAGATTTACACCAGTTCTAAATACAATTGATACAAAATTAACAAAAGTGCTAAAACAACCAATAAATGCTTATATGGAACAACAAATAAATCAAAATTGAATGACCTCTTATTTCATAGTTAAATTTGAATAGTAGTGCTCTTATTAATTACAAAATAAAGATTTCTTTGACCTAGTCTAGTAGGCAACCAATTTTCTTTAAGAAAAGCCTCCTACAATAGTGCAAAAGACTATCTTTTGCAGAAAATTAGAACCCTTCTCCCATCTATAGGCCTCTTATTTATAGTCATCAATTTAATTCCAAAATAGAGAGTTGTTTCAAGATAGTTGAATGCAGATTTGTTTTTTTGTTTTTGTTTTTGGAAGCTATAAAATTCCATTTTCTTCTCTATGTAGCTCTATTCCAAAATTATGAGGCTCTAATCCATGATTTTTGTCAACAAAATTTGCAAAATAATAACAAAATTATGATTAAGAACACCCCAATAGGAAAATTCTCTATGTAGCTCTAATCCAAAATTATGAGGCTCTAATCCATGATTTTCGTCAACAAAATTTGCAAAATAATAACAAAATTATGATTAAAAACATCCCAATAGGAAAATGCCTTGGTAGTCAATTTTTTCTAAAAACGCACTTACGAAACTCAATTTGCTGCAATTCTGTAGCCCCTTTTCTGCTAAATATTTGAAGTCTTTAATTCACATATTTTATGAAATAGATATTTCCAAATTGCTATCCTCTATTTTATCTTTCCAAGGAACCTTCCTGAGCCTAATTTTCTACCCTGGATCTCGAGACATGACCTCCGAAAGCTGAGGTCTTGTAACTATTTACAATTTTTAAAAATGGATAAATGTAAATAGTTTACATTGTGATAAATCATAATCTCTTCTATTTTTCTCATAGTCACACATGCTACTTTTTCCATCTTTTGAAACCTTTACCTATAACAATAATTATATAAAAATAAAGCCTTATTTTTCAGACATAAGGACCATTTGCAAAAACCTTAAAGGAAGAATTTAAGACACTTTCATAAAAACACTCTCATGTCGGAGGACAACCATCCGCAAAAACCTTAAAGGAAGAATTTAAGACACTTTCATAAAAACACTCTCATGCTGGAGGACAACATAAATAAATATATTTTTGGTCTGAAAAATTTCTTTTATTTACACAAACCAATCATAAAAAAATTTGAAATATAATTAAAAAAATAAATAAATAAGGAGAAAATAACTCTTGTTTTTTTTTATAATCTTTTCTACATGACCCTCTCGTGATGGAAAACAATGGTAATTATGCAAAAATAAAGCCTAATTTAGTCCTCTCGTGATGGAGAACTAGTAATTATATAAAAATAAAGCCTAATTTTTTAGACATAAGGACTATTTGCAAAAACATTTAAATGAATAAGTTAAGACACATAAAAATACTCTCATTCTGGAGGACAACAATAAATGGAGGTATTTTTGGTCTGAGGTTTTTTCTTTAAGAGGTAATTTTGGTTTGAAAAATATTTTACACAAAAAACAATTAATTATACAAAAATACAACTTAAATGTTCAAACATAAGGACTACAAATACATGAACCAAAATCATTGAAATGAGATTCCCTAATTTTAAAGCCTAAATTTTCAGACATAAAGACAATTTCATAAAAACACTCTCATGTCAATGAACAACAATAAATAGAGGTATTTTTTGGTCTAAGAATTTTATTTTATCTACACAAACCATTTGCAAAAACTTCAAAAAATAATTAAAATAAAAAGAAAATAACTCTTATTTTTATTTTATTTTAAAATTAAGCAATTATAAATAAAAAAGTTTTACCAAAAGTTTCCCCAATTTTTTTTAAAACTTTCCCTATAAGACACTGATACAAAAATAAAGCCTAATTTGATGTTCTGTAGAGGAAGACTTACCTTTACCAATAATAGCCACCTGTGAGATAAAAAAATCAAGGTCATAATCCCTGAATCACTTTGTGTATCTTCCGTGTCTATATATAGCTATCACACAAAAGGACTCAAATCTCAAATTTTGCACAACAAATTGATATTGGTTGCCTATAAAACACTTTCACAACAATAATTATACAAAAGTAAAACCCATTTTTTCAGCATAAGGACTATAGACATATAAATCAAAATCATTGAAATGAGATTCCCAATTTTTCTTTGAAAACTTTGCCTATAAGACCTTCTAATACAAAAATAAATCCTATACAAAAACAAAGCTTAATTTTCTAGACATAAGGACTATAGATACATGAATCAAAATCATTGAAACTGGATAAAGAGAAAATAACCCTTCTTTTTATTTTATTTTAAAATTAAGAAATTATAATGGAAAATGTTTTATCAATTTTTTTTTTTAAACTATTCCTATAAGACACTCTCATGCTGGATGACAATAATAATTATATAAAAATAAAGCCTATTTTTTCAAACATAAGGCCTATAGATACATAAACAAAATCATTGGAATAAGATTCACTACTTGTTTTTTAAAACTTTGCCTGGAAGAAACTTTGATACAAAAATAGAGATTTTTTTTTTATCTGAGAATTTTCTTTTATTTACACAAACCGTTTGCAAAAGATTTAGAATATAATTAAAAATAAAAAACAAAAACAAAGAGAAAATAACTCTTGTTTTTTTAATTAAGAAATTATAATAAAAATGTTTTTATGCATTTTTTTTTTTTTTTTTTTAATAAAACCCTAATACTAAATTAAAGCCTAATTTGGTGTTCTACAGGAGAAGGCTTACCTTTATCAATAATAGCCGCCGGTGATATTGACAACCCAAGGTCCTAATCCCTAAATCGATATGTGAATCTTCTATGTCTATATATAGCTCTCACACAAAGGGATTCAAATCTCAAAATTTGGCACAACGAATTAATGCATGGTTTCCTATAAGACACTATCATGCTGGAGGACAACAATAATTATACAAAAGTAAGCCTAATTTTTCAAACACAACACAAGGAATATAGATACATAAATCAAAATCATTGAAATGAGATTCCCTATTTTTTAAAAGCATTATCTATAAGACACTTTAATACAAAAATAAATCCTATTTTTCATACATAAATGTTATAGATACATGAATCAAAATCATTAAAATGGGATAACAATCCTATTTTTTCATACATAAATGTTATAGATTCATGAATCAAAATCATTGAAATAAGATAACAAAAAACACCAAGTTATTGTTGTTGTTGTTTTTTTTTTAAATATTTTAAGGAATAATGTTATAAGTAATATGATGAGTTAATGCCTCATTGTATTTGTTTTATTTATCCTGTGTATTTATTAATATATTTAAATACAACCTTTTATAATTCAAAACAATTTTAGCAAAATGAACTTTTTCTCAAAATTACATAAATAAAAAATTGTTTTAAATGTTATTGTTTAAATTTTTTATATTCAAGATAATAAACCTACCCGTGATGTTACAATTGGATGAGATTAACTGATAGCTCAATTATTCCAAACTCATCTTCTGAAAAGCAACCCCTATCAATAATGATTTGTATTATTTATGGATATCATTTTAGACATAATGTGAATATAGAAATCATCCAATATAGTGCTTTCACAATAAATACATCAATGAAATGATTTGTATTATTTATGGATATCATTTTAGACATAATGTGAATATAGAAATCATCCAATATAGTGCTTTCACAATAAATACATCAATGAAATAATTGAATAGGTATGGTGTCGTGGTTGCTTCACTTTTAAGCCTTTTGATTGTCATTGGAATAAAAATAATTCCACTCAAAATTCCAATGACAATCAAAAGGCTTAAAAGTAAAGGGATAAAAATAATTTTGATGAGACACTTGAATTATTAAAGATATATGTACCACTTTGGTAGGAGACAAGAAGCATGTTCAATATTATTATATGAACTGCATGTCAAGTCATAAAGTAGATTTCAACCTATAGAAAGGAGTTTAAATGATTCGTGGATAAATTCTGAGATTTTCCACTTAAGAAGCACATGATATATGTTATGTATCGCTATGGTTTTGTTCAATATTTCATATTTTATAGGGCCCATTTGAGATGGCATTTCCCCCTTATGTTTTATACATACACTTATGTCAATGTCAATCATCGAGGAGCTTTTATTATCTAAGAAACAAATGCATGCACTTAGATTTAGATAATCACAAAGTACAAGAGAGAGTATAACTTTGACACGTTGATTACTTCGGATTGGCGAGTGTAAGCATGATTGGATTTGACAAGGTTGTAGAAAGGTAGGAAACTTCCCTTCATTTCTTTGAATTACTCCCCACCAACCTCTAGGACTTGAAGCTCTTAATAGGTGAAGTAATCATTTATTTCATGGCCTTCTAGTATAATAATAGAACTCACATAGTGCTTTTTTTGTTTTCTCTTGAAGAAGTTGTTGTTATATGATTTTTTAAACTAGGGACTTTCTTTGTGGCCATGATATAGGACGTGTCAAGTGATTTATATATATGTGCAAATTCTATTACATTTTGTTATAAATCTGATGTACATAAATTTGTGAAATGTAAACATAGTATGCTTAGAATTAGATTTTTTATAGTACGATCTAATCCATAATTCTTAATTCTTATCTTATTTATGAAATCAAGTGTGTGAAATAAACGAAATGAAATAAAAATACATCATTGAATTATATCTTACTATATCCATGAGTGCTGTAATTAAGATTTCATTCTTCGAGAGCCTTCTACAACAATACTCCATTTGGTATATTTCATAATACAATTCAATGAAACTAACTATGGAAATCAAACACCACACTTCATCACTCAAAAGGAAACTTAATCATCCTGGGCAATGATCATGTACTTGAACACTAATCATGCTATTGGGACTTTGCTATCACCAAGTCATCTATTGACATGATTTAGTCACTTATTGTTTACATGAATCATTGCTTAAAGCAAAACTTTTGTAACTTTCAAAAGTAAAAGATTGTTCATGAAATCAAATTGTGGAATTAAATAAATACATTTAAATGAATATCACCATGATCTATTTGGATGAGATTGATCTCCCAAGAAAAAGGCAACATGCTACCCTATAACACCATAAAGTAAATCAAAACATACAACATCTAAATATAGAGAATGCAAATCTATGTGAAAGGAAATATTAAAATGATTTATTTTATTGCATCATAAGTTAGACCTATGCTCCAAAAGTCCTCTCCTTTGGAATTGACAAGGAACTCTTATTTATATGTAAAATTGATTTTAAACTAATATAAAAATAACAAATTCAAATCCACAAATCTCTCATGTTGTTACAACAAATTGCTAATATTTAGCAAGTCAACAATGTCTTCAAAATCTCTAAGGTATTTGATAACGATATTATCAAGGGCTCCAACATTATTCTACATCCAATATATTGAAATGATGTTGGAAATATAATCCTTAGGGATTATGTAAATTTGGTTTGTTCACTTGTGTGGAGGAAAAAATCCACAAGTGAACTTGAAGAGGCATGAGAAGTCCAAGAGACTTCTTGGAATATGAAACCAAGGGTCATTAGAATTGTTTTTATATCTGTATCATTTAATAATATGTTTCTCATTCTTATCAATCTCTTCTTTAAGTTTCTTGAGTCTAATAGTGGTATCAAAGTTAGTGTAACTCCCTTCATCCATGAATATTTCTCTTCCATATTCCCTGCATACGCTTGGGATCCATGGGTCTTCATTTTTGGCGATTATTTCTTTATCATTATGCTCCACATTCCAATATTCCTCCTCACTCAATTGTCCCTTCAATATTTAGTGAAATATAGCCACCATATGCTGTGAGTCTTTATTCAAATATTTATTTGTTCATAGTGTTGTTAAACCCATCACACTTCTTCTCCATGGAGCCTTGTTTTTATCTCTACCTAGTATGACTGCAAGAAATTTCAAAACCTCAAAATTATCCCTAAAGTTGGATGATGGATAAGAATTAGAAAATGTCCCAACAATTTATTCCTTCAAGATACTCATGACCTCATTTACAAGCTCCTCAATGTGAGCACATTATTCTCCTTCCTCTTCGACTAGGGCTTTTTAAAATTGTAGTAGTTGAAGATGTTGAAAATGCAGCAAGAAAATCTAGTTTTGACTTTGCCTTGGTCAAACTAGATTAAAATTAAAATTTCTACTTCAGAAAAATACTTTGAGGTAGTTAATTGAGGTGAAATTGTACTTTTCACTTAGTTAACTCAGTAAATTCGATTTGGAGACACTTGATTTTAGTTCTACATGATTGATTGCTAATTTGTAATAATCTATTTCAGTTAATTTGAGTTATTGTTAGTTTAACTAGTTATATCTGTTATAAGAACTAGTGGAGGTCAAGTTGTGGAAGTGGAGCTTCAACCACTCTCAGTGATCAACTAGTTAACTGATCAATCAGACCAAAATAATTGTTGCATGTAAAGAATTCGAGTTACCTAGTTGACATGGAGATTCCAAGGCAGTGTACTACTAGTTGTAGCATATTGTCATGTGTACAACTTGTGCATGTAGTCATAGATTGACCTAAGGCTATTTCACAATTCCTTGGTGTGAAATTCCTAAAAAATAGGGGAAATTTACCAAGGGAACAACACAAGGAAATAGGGGCTTAAGAAGGCTTGAAATTGGCTAACTATTTGGCCAGGTTCAATCAGTCAGGTAGAGGGATAATCTATACACTTGCAGGGTGTGCTCAGGCTTGAGCAAGCATTGTATGTCTTCTCTATTCTTTGATTAATGAAATATAGATAGTAAGGGGTTTTGAGAATTTTCTTTCTCCTAGATAAATATATGTGCATGTGTGATGTTTCCTTTTGCATGTTTATGATTCTTACTTTTAAAGGTGAATTAAATTCCGCATATCAATAAAGTAGCTTCAAGTCTTGTGATTTAGTAAATTTCATGAGAAATATTGAATCGACACATTAATTTCTACATGGCATTAGGGCTGGAATCACTGTAGAGCATAGATTTCAAAGTTGTCATTGCAGGAGATTCGAATTTGAATATCAGTGTTGCAGGTTTTCTTCAGGACTGAGAAGATGGCTTTCAATGAACTCAAGCTCGAGTATGTCTTGGAAGGCACCTCAAACTTTGTTGCATGGAAGGACCGCATGGAGGTAGTATTGGATGATACTGAGATGATATAATACATCAAGATAGATGTAGCAAAACCCCAAGAATATGATGCCCAAAATCTTTCTTAGTGGAAGAAGGATGTGGCCAAAGCGAGGAGAATCATTGATCCAAGGGATTAGTTTAGTGATCAAAATTCAAAGTGCTAACAAATGCTCGAAACCTGTACGATTAGATAGATTTTGACAATCTGAATCCAATGCAACTAGTTTCACTCAAAACTGATATGGTATGCTCTCGATATCGTGTTTTGATCGATTTGGCAAACAACTAAAATTTTAAAATTTTGGGTTGCAGGTAGCCCAGTCAACAGCCCATATGCTGATTAGGCATTTGACTAGTCAATTGACTATATTTTTTTGGGCCAGTGGTTTGCTGACAAGTGGCATCTTTAAATTGGTCAGAATCATGTGGTTTCTGTTGGTTTATGGCTTGTGAAGTGGACTAATTAGGGAGAGCCATGTGGGCCAATCCTTGGCAGCCACGTGGCCTCCTGTTGGCATTGCAAAATTTTGGTGGAAGGATGAACAGGCTTGGCATGAATCAAACCATGGACCAAGTGAGTGGTAGGGAAGCACTTTACTATTGTGCTGCGTAGTGGTGCTAACTACCTATGGGTCACAATATGTATATAAGGTTTACATATGCACAATTAGGGGAGGGGGCCAGCGTAAGCCCTAGCCCTTGGCCACCCCAGTGCCCACAGGATCAAAGGCAGAGGGGCTAAGGGACTAGGCCTTAGCCCAGCCCAGAACCACAATCTGCAATAATGAACACCTATGGAGCCAACAAAGAACCAGAGGCGGAAGGTTGGAGGGGACTAGCTGTGGGGTCACATGACCCCATACAACTATGGGTGCAGAAACTCAAAGGGGACCAGTCCCAAGGCCACATGGTGGACCATAGAATCGGGGGCGTGACAAAACCAAAGGGCTCAGAGTTAGGCCATAAAATTTCAACCCCCAATTTGGTCGTATATGCGCTACGTGACTGAAATTTTCGAGACAGGGGGCTTAATGGGCAGACGAACCGTCATACAATTTCACCCGTAGGGCGAGATTGTAGGCCAGATTTGCGTGTCAGTTCCGGGTTTGGGGCGCACACGCCAAGTTTGGGCTGAATTGGAGGATGATTAATTGTGTAATTGAGCAAAAAACTTAAAACATGCATAACTCACTCAATTTTTGGCCAAATGAGGTGCATAAAGAACCAAAATGGGGGTTTTTGACAATTATGAATCCATTGGAGACACCAGGTTTTATTTTTGAGTAATTTAAAAGAATGTAAACATATTTTCGAGCACTTAATGAAAGAGGCCTTGCATTGGAGGTTGGACCAGGAGATGTAGCCCAAGAGAGGGGTGAACTCCTTTATCATGTTTTGTGTTATGTGTTTCAAATATGCTTATTTTGTCTCTGTTTGGCTGTAAATTATGGTTAAATTCACTTGTTTTATGTGTTTAGTAAATTGATCATCTACCCAAAACACATATAATTTTCACTTGCAAAGTGTTAAAAATATTCAAGTTTACATATTCAGATCATTTTGATATCAGAGCAACAGGTTATTATGAAGGTTTGATTTGTTTGCAAGTGTTTTTTTTATTCTTACAAATATCACTTGTTTAAAAATGGAGTTGAGTACATTATTAGAGCACATAACAAGAAGTTGAATTTGTCACTTGTAGATGCTGGACAAATGAAGAGGTTAGTCAATGCTAGTAAGAACTTTGTACTCTTGATGATCAAACCCAAAGAGAATGTTTAAAATGAAGCTTTCCAAGGATGTGATGCAAAGTTAAAATATGATTTGTATGAGGTTGTTAACACATATGATGAGATGTTTCAGGAGCCCAAAGGGTTGCCTCCTAAAAGAGGTATCCAACGTGAGATCCAATTACAACAATATTGTCCTCTTCCAAACATTAGCACGTATCAGTTATGGAGAATTCAGAGATTAAAAGAAAAATACAAGATTTGCTTGACAAAGGGGTCATCAAACTAATAACATCACCATGCGGGTCACCAATTCCGTTAGTACCAAAGAAATATGGTACATGACACATGTGTGTATATTTCAGAGCTTTGAACAAGATAACGGTAAATAATCGTTACCCTCTTCCTCGAATTGATGATTTTCTTGATCAATTGAAAGATGTTGTGTATTTAACTAAGTTGGACTTGAGAAGTAGTTATCATAAGATTAGGATTGCTGAAGGAGACACATGGAAGACAACTTTCAAAACAAATCAAGGTTTGTTTGAATAGGTGGTTATGCCATTTGGGCTTTGTAATGCTCTTGCAACATTCATGCGAGTTATGAATGATGTCTTAAGGCCCTTTCTTGATGATTTTGTAGTTGTCTACTTAGATGAGATATTGATATTTAGCAAGTCTCATGAAGAACATGTTGGGCATGTGAAACAAGTCTTAGATGTCTTGAAGAAAGAAAATTTATTTTTAAAGATGTCTAAATGTGAGTTTGGAAAAACCTCATTAGTTTACTTGGGACATATTGTTGGAGAGGGTGAATTAAAAATATATCCCTCAAAGGTCAAAGTCATTGTTGATTGGCCTAAGCCCACTGATGTATCTAAGGTGAGAAGCGTTTTGGGAGTAGCCCAATATTGGAGAAAGTTTATTTCTAACTTTTCTTCAATTGCAGTTCCATTGAATGCCTTGACAAGCATTAAGTAGGTTTTTCAATGGGGAGGCAAGCAACAAATTTTTTTTGATGCATTGAAGGAGATAATTAGTACAACTCCAGTTCTTGCACTTCCTAATTTAAGACAACCATTTGAGATGCAAATAGATGCAAGTGACTATGCCATGGGAACGGTCTTGATGCAACATGGTAAGCCCATATGTTACCATTCTGAAACTTTTAATGGTGTAGTAGTTAACTATCCTACTTATGACAAGGAACTATATGCATTGGTACAAAGTGTGAAAAACTGGAAACACTATTTGATGGGAAAGGAAACTATCAGTTAGACTGATCATCAACCATTGCAATACTTGTAATCACAAACTAAGCTACAACAAGCAAGGCACTTTAGATGGATGGGTTTCTTGCAACAATTCCACTTGGTGAGAAGGTATAAGAAAGGTATCTATAACAAGGTTTCTAACATCCTTTCTAGACCAATTGTTAGTGCTTCAATTACTCTTAAGCATAATTCTATCATGCATGAGAGCTATGTTGAATAATATGCTTTAGATGAAGACTTTAAAGATGCATATGCAACTTTGTGTTAAGGAAACTAAGTAGAGGAATTGGATTACCATGTGCATGATAAAATTTTGTATCATATTAGAAATCTATGCATTCCACAGGGTGAAAGAGTCAACAACATAAGGGAAGCACATACTTCTCTTATTGCTGGCCATTTTGGTGTAGGTAAAATGGTGGCACAATTACAAAGGTATTGTTATTGGCCTGGAATGAATGAAAGTGTATCACGAAATGTAAGAGGATGTTATTTATGTGCTAAAAGTAAGACTATAAATAGAAATTTAGGATTTTATACTACACTTCCAGTTCCTTCTCGTCCTTGGGAAAGTCTCGCAATCGATTTTGTTGGAAGACTACTTATATCTAAAAAAAATCATGATTATCTTTATGTTGTGGTGGATTGTTTCAATAAGATGTGTATTTTGATGCCTTGTAAGAAGCAGGTTATAGTTGAGCAGATTGCACACATGTTCTTTCAACATGTATGGGTACATTTTGAGTTGCCCAAATCCATTATTTCTGATCGAGATTCTAGATTTGTTGGGAACTTTTGGTCAAGCTTATGGGAACTCATGGACACCAAGTTGAAAAATATCACAACATTCCATCCACAAACCGATGGTCAGATAGAAGTGGTGAATAGAACGGTAGTACATCTTCTTCGTGGTTATTGCAACAAACATCCCAAGATTTGGGATGAACACTTACACTACATTCAACATGCTTATAATGGAGCAAAGCATTCGTTGACTCAAACAACTCCATTTGAGGCATGCTTTGGTTACTTACCAAAATCTCCTTTAGATTTTATCTTTGGGAAGGATGTTTCTATTGATGGTCACAGTGACATTGATAAGACCAAGCGGTTCATTGAGAAAGTTCAATTGGTTCATCAATGGTTCAAAAACAGTTGGAAAAGAGCCAAGCCAAGTACAAGACAAGGCATGATAAGCATCGTGTTGACCATAGTTTCCAAGTTGTAGATGAAGTTTGGATTTACATTAGCAAAGAGAATCTTAAAGAAGAAGGTAAAAAGCTGAAACCAAAAAGGTATGGACCTTTTAAGATTATAGAAAAGATTGGTAACAGTGCCTTCCATTTGGATTTGCCTCCTTATATGCAAATGTACGCAGTTGTTAATGTTGATAATTTGAGACTATATGAGCCTCCTTTGGTTCAACATCAAGGAGAGCATGTTCAGATTCCTTCAATAGAAGATTTCTCGCCAGAATTTCTTGAAGAATTGCAACATGATACCATCCTTGACAGAAGGAAAAGAATTTGAAAACGAGGGAATGTGGAGTACCTTTGTGTTGGTATCAAAGGCACAAATTCAAGAAAATCTAAATAGATTGAGGTTGGAAGGGTGAGGGAACTCTACCCTCATCTACTTGTTGACTGAAAGTAGTCTTTCGGAGGTCCAAAAGTTTCCAATGGGGAGGAGTGATTCAAGGGATCAATTTAATGCTCAAAATTCAAAGTGCTAAAGAATGCTTGAAACCTATACGATTGGATAGATCTTAGTGATATGAATCCAACTCAACTCATTTCACTCAAAATCGATATCGTATGCTCTCGATATCACGTTATGATCAATTTGGCAAACATAAAAAACTTTAAAATTTTGGGTTGCAGGTAGCCCACTCGACACTACATACATGGACTAGGCATTTGAATAGGAAGTTGACTGTATTTTTGTGGGCCAGTAGTTTTTTGACAAGTAGCATCTTCAGATTGGTTGGAATCATGTGGTTTCTATTGGTTTATGGTTCATGAAGTGGACCAATTAGGGAGAGTCACGTGGGCCAATCCTTGGTAGCCACATGTCCTTTTGTTGGCATTGTAAAATTTTGGTGGAAGGCCAAATGGGTTTGGGAAGAATTAAACCATGGACCGACTAAGTGGTAGGGCAGTGCTTTACCATTGTGCTACGTGGTGGTGCTTACTACCTATGGGTCACACTATCTATATAAGGTTTACATATGCGCAATCGAGGGAGGGGGCTGGGCTAAGCCCTAGCCCTTGGCCACCCCAGAAATCACGGGACCATAGGTAGAGGGGCTAAGGGGTTGGGCCTTAGTCGAAACCACGACCACAACCTGCAACAATGAACACCTACAGAGCCAGCAAAGAACTGGAGGTGGAAGGTTCGAGGGGGCCAACCTTGGGGTCACATGACCTCATACGACGATGGGCGTGGAAACTTGGAGGGGTATAGCACCAAGGCCACATGGCAGACCACAGAACTGAGGGCGTGGCAAAACCAAAGGGCTCAGAGTTAGGTCCTAGAATCTCGCCCCTCTATGCAGTCGTATGTGCGCCACGTGACCAAAATTTTCGTGACAGGGGGCTTGATGGGCGGACTAGTTGTCCTACAATTTCACTTGTCGGGTAGTATTATAGGCCAAATTTGCGTGTTGGTTCTCGGTTTGGGCCCACAAGCCAGGTTTGGGCTGAATTGGAGGATGATTAGCTGTGTAATTGAGAAAAAAACTTAAAACATGCATAACTTACTCAATGTTTGGCCAAATGAGGTGCATAAAGAACCAAAATGGGGGTTTTTGATAGTGTTGAATCCATTAGAGACATAAGGTTTTCTTTTTGAGCAATGTAAAATCATGTAAATTTATTTTGAGATCTTAATGAAAGAGGCCCTGCATTGGAAGCTGGACTAGGAGATGTAGCCTAAGAGGGGGGTGAACTCCTTTATCATGTTTTGTGTTATGTGTTCCAGATATGCTAATTTTGTCTTTGTTTAGTTGTAAATTATGGTTAAATTCATTTGTTTTATGTGTTTAGTAAATTGATCCTCTACCCAAAACACATATAATTTTCACTTGCAAATTGTTAAAAATACTCAAGTTTACATATTCAGATCAATCATATTGGAGGGAGTTCTGGATCATATTTTCTCGAATCTCCACGAAAAAGAGACTCCATTTGCAATGTGTAAAACACTGACAGAATTGTTCGAGAACAATAGTGACCATAGGAATCTAGCACTCAAGGATAAGATTTGAAGTATCAAGATGCAAAATAATGACAAAATTTTGTAGTACCTGAGCAGGTTTACACAATGTCATGATGAACTTGGAGGGGTTGGTGTTAATGTCCCTGAAGAAGACTTGGTAGCTCTAGCCCTTTTGGGCCTTCCCAAGAGCTAGAATAACTATCAAGATTTGGTAAATGATAGAGAGAAACTACCGATTTGCGAGAGGTTATGGTCCGATCTAGTGTTGGAAGAAATAAGGCTAAACACCAGAGACAAAACCTCATCCAAGGGTGAGGATGAGGAGAACTGTGCCTTGGATGGAAAGGTAAAGAAAGGAAAGGGGAATAAATCCCAATACAAAGAAGATTCGAGTCAAGGAGGAAAGAAGAAATATTTGTCTAGAATCAAGTGATTTCACTGTCACGAATTTAGGCACTATGCAATGAAGTGTCCACACAAGAAGGAAAGAAAGAAGACTGTAGGAGGAGCAGTGTGTCAAGCCTTGGCTTCACAGTTCAAACTTGATTTTACCCTTATTATATGCATGACAAGCACAATGATGGGTAGTGTGTGGTATCTCGATAGCGGTGCCTCATTCCACATGATGGAGAACAAAGAATTTTTTAGTGACTTGGAGGAGAAGGATCTATAGATGCACATCGATATGGGAGATGATGGAAGGTATAACATGACTGGTATTGGTACAATTACTTTTCAGAGGGATTCTGGCTCCCCTCTCAGGCTCAAGGATGTGATGTTTGTACCAGGTTTGAAGAAGAATCTAGTTTCCATAGCTATGTTGGAAGACCGTGGCTATGATGTGATATTCAACAAAGGGAAGGATTTCCTGAGACACATTTCCATGGGACAAGTGAAGCAGATCGAGTTTCGAGTGAAGAAACTCTACAAATTAGATGTGGAAGAATGTGAAACATTGAGCACAAAAGCAGAGAAGGTGCAGAGCCGAGATGTCAATGAACTATGGCATAGAAGACTTGGCCATTTGCATCATGGCACTTTGAAGATCATGCATCATATCTTTATAGGCGTCCCCAAAGGAGCAATAGAGAAGAGGGATACATGCAAAGGGTGTACGTTGGGGAAGTATACAAAATCCACCTTCAATGATCGAGATAACAAGGCACATGCAGTCCTTAAAAGGATCCATTATGATGTTTGTGGACCTTTCTTAACAACCTCCACTACCAAGAACAGGTAAAATGTTATATTTGTAGATGATTTCTCATGAAAGTGATGGATTTACTTCATGTAGAAGAAAGACCAGACATTCTCCAAATTTGTTGAATTTAAAGCACTTGTTGAGAAAGAAACTAGCACGAAGGTGAAGGATCTCAAGAGCGATAAGGAAGGTGAGTATGTGTCGAATGAGTTTAAAAATTTTCATGCAAAGGAAATAATTCAGCAAGATTTGACAACACCCCATAAACCACAAAAGAATGGGGTGACTGAGAGGAAAAACAAAGTATTTTTGGAGTAGAAATGGTTATGTTGCATGACGAAAGCCTACCTTTGCACTTATGGGATGAAGCATGCAACAAAATGGTTTATTTGCAGAACAAAATTCCTCACATGATTCTTGGCATGAGTACACTAGAGGAATATTTTTTAGGGAAGAAACCAAATATGTCACACTTCAGGATCTTTGGATCATCAATCTACTGTCATGTTTCCAAGGAATCAAGGAAAAATATAGAGCCGATAGAAAAGTTGGGCATTTTTGTGGGGTACAAAGAAACACATTACAACTACCGTGTGTACTTTCAATCCCTTAGAATGAGATTTGTTAGAAGGGATGTGAATTTTGATGAGGAGAAGGAAATGAGGTGTTCTCTTGAGAGGGAGCTTCAATTGCATCCTGATCATAAGCTTTTGGCTCTAAACGAAGAACCTTACAAATTTGTGGACTAGCCATAAGAAGAGGAGTAGAGAGCGGAGACATCCACTCAAGCGAAAAAATTTAGAGAAGGAAGGAAGCAAACCGGGGAAACCGAAAAATTATTGCAGGATGCTAGAGAGAATGTGGGAACACCCACATCACAGTGAAGGTAGAGGAGGTCACCAAATCGATACACTGGCCACATGGCTATGATGAGTGAGCTTATAGAGACTGATCCATGCTCATTCGAGGAAGCTGTAGAGTAACTAGAATGATTTGATGCTATGGTAGAGGAATATTATTCCATTGTTAGAAACAATGTTTGGGAAGTAGTCCTAAGACCAACAGACAAATCAATGGTTGGTTCAAGATGGATATACAAGGTAAAGATTGCAACAAACAGAAGCATAGATTAATACAAGGTAAAATTTGTGGCCAAGGGGTTCTCTCAGGTTGAGGGAATTGACTATGAGGAGACCTTTGTTACTGTAGCTCATCCATCAACTCAATTCTAGCACTGTCAGTGTAGATGGGGTGGAAGATCCATCCGATGGATGCGAAGACAACATTCCTCAATGGCATTATTGAGGAGGAGGTGTATATTGAGTATCCAGAGGGATTTGATACCTTTGACAGAGAGGCGCATGTGTGCAGACTCAAGTGAGCATTGTATGGACTCAAGCAAGCACCATGTGCTTGGTACACCAAGATCGATAACTATCTCATCGGTTTGGGCTTCACTTTATCACATTGTGGTAGAAGGTAAATTATTCATTATTGTTTTATATGTTTATGAATTGACCCTTACTGGTGATGAGAAGCTGATCATATCTTGCAAGGAGGACCTTACAAGAGAGTTCGAGATGAAGGGCATGGGCCTCATGCACTACCTCCCTGGATTCAAAGTATGGAAAGGTGATGGGGAAAAATTTGTCTCTTAGGGAAATTATTCCAATGAGATACTTCAGAGGTTCCACATGGATAGGCACAAACCCATGGAGACTCGTCTAGTAGGAAACTGGAGGAAAGAAGATGCTACTTTAGGTGAAGTAGTGGAGGTTACCATTTACAGACAACTTGTGGGTTCAATTATGTATTTGGTGAAAACAAGACCGAACATGTGTTATGCAGTTAACCAAATTAGTCAAGTAATGGTTAAGCCAATAAAACTGTATTGGAAGGAAACAAAGCATGTGTTGAGATACCTCAGAGGCATTACTCAGTTTGGTCTTTGGTACATATGGACAAAGGGAGTGAAGTTGCAAGGATTCACAGATGCAGATTGGGCGTGGAGTCCATCATAAAGGAAGAGCACATTAGGAGGAATTTTCAGTGTTGGGTCAACAACAATTTCTTGGTACAATAGGAAGCAGAGATTTGTGGCACTCAACTCAGCAGAAGCAGAGTACATGGCTATAATTCAAGCAACATGTGAGGCGATCATGATGAGGAAGGTTCTTGTTGGGTTATTTGGTCAGATGATGGATCCTATTGTGATTTACTATTATAATCATAGTTGTATCAAACTCTCTGAGAATCCTATATTTCATGATCGATCCAAGCATATTGATATCTAGCATCACCATCTACGAGATTGTGTGTGGATGCAGATTATGTTGTTGCAGTACATTCCGACAGAGGAACAAGATGCAAATATTTTTAAAAAGGATTTGTCAAGAGGAAAATTCGAGTTCCACAGGTGCATGATAGGGGTGGTTGATAACCCCTTTCTTGCTGAGAGGGAGTGTTGAAAATGCAACAAGAAAATCTAGTTTTGACTTTTCCTTGGTCAAAATAGATCAAAATTCAAATTTCTATTTCATCAAAATACTTGGAGGTAGTTAACTGAGGTGACATGCCACTTGTCACTCAGTTAACTCAGTAAATTCGAGTTGGAGACACTTGATTTCAGTTCTACATGATTGATTACTAATTTATAACAATATCTTTCAGTTAATTTGAGTGATTGTGAGTTTATCTTGTTCTAACTGTCAGAAGAACAAGTGGAGGTCAAGTTGTGGAAGTGGAACTTCAACCAAACACAGTGATCAACCAGTTAACTAATCAATCAACCCAAAATAATTGTTGCATGTAGAGAATTCGAGTTTCCCAGTTGAGATGGAGATTCCAAGGCAATGTACTATCAGTTGTAGCATATTCCCATGTGTACAGGTGGTGCATGCAATCAAAGATTGGCCAAAGGCTATTGCACAATTCCTTGGTGTGAAATTCCTAGAACATAGGGGAAATTTTCCAAGGGAACAATGCAAGGAAATAAGAGCTTGGGAAGGATTGAAATTGACTTAGTGTTGGGCCAGGTTCAGTTAGTCAGACATATGGATAAACTATATACTTGCAAGGTGTGCTCAGGCTTGAGCAATCATTATATTTATTCTCTATTCTCTGATTAATGCAATATAGATAGTAAGGGGTTTTGAGCAGTTTTTTTTCCCTAGATAAATATATGTGCATGTGTGATGTTTCCTTTTGCATGTTTATGATTCTTGCTTTTGATAGTCAATTAACTTCCACAGATCAATAGAGTAGCTTCAAGTCTTCTGATTTAGTAAATTTCATGAGAAATATTGAATCTACACATTAATTTCTACAGAAGAAGTCGATATGTTTTTTAGGCGTGGAGAAATTTTAAAGCTTGGATGTCAATGGATTCCAATAGAGCCTTATGCTCATGTCCATGTTCTCTATGCATCTTAGTCATGCTTGAGATTTGAAAGATAGTTTTGAACACATAACATAATGATGGTGTATAAACTATAAAGACTAGAGGAGAAGAGGATGATAAATTTGTTGCAATGAAGAACTACCCTACAGCAAAACCTACATTTTTTTAGGCCTCAAATAATTTTTTCTTGTTCATACATAAATTTTGTTATTATGCAAGATGTATTTTCATGAACACCTGCCTAGATGTAATCTTACCATTAGATTTGTTTCCTAAATGTGGGAAAAAGATTATTGAAATGGAAAGAAGTATGCACACATGATATCAAGTGTAACACTTTGTGGGTGATTTATATTTTCTTTCCCAAAGATATGAATATGTTAATGTTTCCTCTTGTCCTCTATCTACCTTCCTTCTAGATATAATTGGCTCTCTTCTTACAATGACAAAGAAGAAAGATTCCATTGAATCTAGCCATCAATTATCCTAAAATTATAGTTGTTCAAATCTAAAATTATGAGCGAATTTCCAAAATCTAGGGCTTTCTCTACCATTTTTATGCAATGTTCCTCCCTAAAATTCCCACAGTTGCTACATGGGTTGTATTGGGGGATAACACTCCATAAATTGCCACATTTACCACTCATGGCCATATCAAGATTCATGGTTACAAAATGGACCATCATCTTTTCTCACTCTCGTTAGGGAACTATGCTAATAACTTGTATATTGGCCCTCACGATAAAGAATATAGTATTCACTTAAATCTCCTTGCACAATTTTGCATTTCTAATATAAGAGTGACATGTGTGGTTTGGGGATTCAATAAATATTTACTAAAGTTTCCTTGACAGGTTCAATAGGAAAGGAACAAACCCAATCCTAAGTATTTATTTTTCCGAACAGTAAATTCACATCCCGTTGCTTATTTTAGTGATTGTTTAGTTGAATTGTGAGGTACCTATCATTTTGGTTGCATCCATCTTCAAACTGGGAATGTGAGCTTTTATTAAGTGCTTATTTTGATGGAAATTATGGCTCTATGATCACTAAGCAATGGTGTATAATGCTCAAGAATTAGGAAATGCTATAATTGGAGAATACTCTACAAATTTATAATGCATATGTTGTGTATTACTAGTTTTGGGTGTTGATAAAGCTACATTGTCCATTGTTGTGGGTGTTTGTTGCTGTCATTCTCTCATATATATGGGGCATTTTAATTAATGTAACCCTAAGGGATCCAAGTTTATATAGATATTAGTACAAATGTTAGCCATCTATATAGTCTCCAAATTTGGATTTGAAACATATGTAACTTACAATTGGAAAAACTTTTGATTGCAAATTCTATTTTTGGTGATTCAAAATTACTGATAAAGAGAGAAAAGAGGAGCATTAATAATCTTCCTCATGGTAAAGGGTATTCCAAAAGTTACCACACCATATAAACCTAAAAAATTTCAAGCATGACTCATGAAGAAATTGAATAGATGCATAACCATGTACACAAACTAGAGGCCCATTTTAAGTAAATGGGTGATATTATATAAAAATATGTTCATATTATTACATAGTAGGGTTGAAAATATGGAAAAATTACAAAATTCCATGGAAAAAATGATGGATGGAAATAAGGAACAAATTGAAAAGAATATGGATGAAAAGTTACAAAAATTGGAATAAAAGATGGATGAAAATAAGGAACTGATGAAAAAAAAGGCAGAATAGATGGAATATAAGCTTGTGATAAAGATCATACAAGACCTAGATGCAAGGCTACCTAAAATTAGTAATCTAAATAAAGGGATTCATGAAAATAAAGGTAGTACTCACGTTGAATAAATTTCCAATAATAAGCATTTGGTAGGTGGATTTAACTCTAATCACTGGAGTTACTTATGGATTACCTCCTAAAGGTATGAACCTTCCCAAGGTTGAATCAAACAAATTTGATATGGATTGTCTTATAAGGGTATGAACCTTCTCGATATTGAATCAAACAAATTTGATATGGATGGTATCTTAATGATATCAAGCTTCCCAAGGCTTAATTAAAGAAGTTTTATGGAACAAAGGTCTTTACCCAGATGGACCAAAAAAGAGAAATAATTTGAATTGTGTAATATTATGGCTTATAAGAAAAAAATTTCCTTAGCAAATATGTACTTTGAGAAAAATCCTTTCAATTGTATCAGTGGATAGTTAAAAGGAAGTCTTATTTTTATCATTATACTTGGGGTTTATTTACAAGAGAATTAGAAGAAAAATATGGAAAAGTTTTGGAACAAGACTACTACAATCAATTGATAAGAATCAAGCACTTAGATGATATTGAAGATTATAATTCAAAATTTTAGGTATTGGCCACAAGGGTGGATAACATAAGTGATGAACATTTGTTATAACCTTATATGGGTGGAATAAAAGAAGGCATTAAACATGATATTTTCTTCAATCATCCCTAAAATATTATGGAAATTATCCAATTTTCTCATCATATTCAAGCCAAGAAGATACATAAACACAAGTATACCATTGGAACAAATGTAGGAAGTAGAGTTCATTTTGGGGTTTGTTGAGAAATCTAGGGCATAATAAATTAGGGTTTTTATAAACTTGATTTCTCTTTATTCTTGACACTTTCTCTTGATATTATATTAGTTCTTCGTTATTATTATATCGTTCTATTAATCATCAAGAAAAATTCCAATAAGAAGACACAAGAAAAAGGCTCTAAGCTAGGGAAAAACCCACAAAGTGGAAAACCCAAAAACCCCTTCTTATAGAATCAATTCAATGAAGACTTCCAAGATCTAGAGCCAAGACCATCCACTCAAAAGATAAGACAACTAAACCCCAATAATATTTCTACAAAATCATAACTGAGGAAACCCTAGTTCCTCTAGCAAACTCACACATGTGAGTTGTAGAAGTCCCAAGAACAAAAATTTTGACCTTCTCCTTTCTTGTTTATTTTCTCTTCCTCTTTCATTCTCCTTTTCCTGAGGACAGATTAGGCCTCTTCTAGGCTGAACTGAGGGCGTTTTCCAACTTACTCTCTTGGTGGCTTCTAGACTCAATTTTATATAATAATAATTTTCCTTTATTGTTTCTTGAGCCACACAAGGGATATTACAGCATGAATTTAACTCTTTTGACATGACTCAACAAATCCTAAAGCACACAATGGGTGCTTGACCTAAAATGGGATGAAAACCCATTACATAATAAAATAAATTTTCTTTTTACAAATAAATATTTTATTTTATTTTCTTTCTTTTTACAAGTATAGTGATGACATAATTATGAAGATCGACAGTAGTTACATCTTCAACACTCCATCTTAACTAGGGAGGTATTCATAATTGACTAAATATACAAGGACAATAATTTCATTGAATTATTCTCATAAGAAGAGTCAGATTGGTAAGCCATATCATAAGCTATACTTTCAACTTATGTCAGTGCATCTCATCATATCGACCAACATTGTCATATAGTAAGGCCTTTACAAACACCTTTATCTCTCCATTAGAGCATTATGTTGGGGAGGCAATGATTTAAGACAACTTCATCATTGTCTCGCAAGGAACACACCCCATACAAATATTCAAAAGGTATGTCCTTTTAGGACCATTTCTGTTTTTTATTTACACATCCTCAAGGAATCTCCTCTTCGACTACTCTTGCTTATTGGATTCCCTACCTCATCCTTAAAGAGTATTGGTATCGGTCTCAGGTGCTTACCAAATCCTCCACTATTTCTTCATGATGTGAAGAAACGAATGATGTGTCTATCTCTCCCTCTTAACTAGGGAGGATATACTCATTCCTTTACACATGAAAGGAATATATCCAAGATCCCTCTTAACCAGGGACTTATTTCCAATATCAGTTGTCTTATTAATTTCGTTGAGATCATGGTACCATCAGCTACTTATAGGCTTCCTTATTTTGTGTCATTAACTTTTATGCACATCATGGAGCCATCTTCTTTCACAGCTTCTCGTAGGGGCAATTCATCACTTTCCATATCATCAATCTTTATTTGTTGTATATTCACGAACTAGTCACTATAGAATTTGAACATATCTCCTTCTGAGCATCAGGAAAATGATCTACTAAGAAATGATTATTGAACCATCAACGACATGCCACCTTTCCTACCAGTGATATATACCCTTTGGATTTATACTTCCAAAGTCATCCACTAAATTTCTGCAATTCAATATCAATCATATCATATATGTATGTCACTGAATCTTCCTGCAAAGCATCTTATTTTGGTAGCAGAACTATATCGAACCATCAGAGTAATCAAATCATATTGGCTTCTTTTCAGTATGTCATGCCTTGTCTTCATCAATATCCTTATTCAATCAATAGGAAGAGTCATCTTCACATCAAGTCATTTTGTCATGGATTTTGTAGTTTCCATAGTCAATAGTATTTTTCATATAATTTTGGATGTTGATTATCAGCATGTCTTCAACTGGAAGGGCCCAAAAAAATTCAAAACATGATGATGCAAATAGGCATAATTTTGTATCCTAATCTTCCTTCATAATGAAATCATAAGTTAATTAAATCAAAGAAGAATTTAAAAACACGCATACCTCCTACTTCAACTGGTCATCTAGATTTCTTCAAACTGCTCCCTATCTTGAGGATGGGACTTCATCATGCTGCAACTATATCAACAAACTTACTAGAAGCTTGCCCCAAATTTGAGAGAGTATAGACTATTTGTAATATCATCATGGTCCTTTGTCTACCATGCAAAGAAATCTTCCCATGAATCAATGGAGGATCCTTGAATGACCCTCTCCAATTATTTTTTGCATGAACTTCTTTACTATCATGTGCTAGATGAATGATATCAATGCATCAAGATTTCATATAATAAATTATTCTATATGATCTTGTTCACCAGGAATCAATACCAATAACAGGTTTCAACAAAAAACCATAAAACCATACAATCAACAAACCCTATAATATTTCATGTTGGACCCTTAATAAAATATGCCATACATACCTCAAGGTTACATACCTTTTTCGTATTGATAGTTATGGAGGCATGTTATTCTGGATTCCATGGTCTTTTTATCTTTTTTCTCCAAGATGTGCATCAAATCAATATATTCTTTACTGTATCTATGTTCTTTCTTCTTGCTTCAGGATCAATATGCTACTTCTCTTCTTCTTGCAAATTAATGATGCACAGGTCCAAAGAATTGACTATTATGGATGTAACGATATTCCTTTACCCAAGAATTTTCTGAAGTTTTCTTCTATCAAAATTATCAATTGAATTTGAATGCTTCAACAATGAATGTCAAAGTAGAACTTGTCTTGCACCGATTCCAAGAAAATATCCTTAATGTCACTATCACACTATTGTGACCTTACTTACTACCTGTAGCTTATATGTCAGGGCTTCCTTTTCAATGTGAATTGTCTTGGTACATATAGCTTCCCTATATGACTATGCTCTAAGACAGTTCTTTCAAGGAAAACCCTTAAACATGTTCCCTATTGATAGAGCTTCTTCACATTATATATATTTTAAAGTATACCTTTCCAATATCAAGAGAGGAGGTCAACTCACTATTGATTAGATTTGGACTGAGTATATGTTCCCTATTGATAGAGCTTCTTCACATTATATGTATTTTAAAGTATACCTTTCCAATGTCAAGAGAGGAGATCGACTCACTATTGATTAGATTTGGACTGAGTATATATATATATATATATATTGTTGGCTTGATGAGCCCTGACCCGGGTTTAGTGTTAGTCAGCCAAGCATATCCCTACACTACTGGCCCTTTCGGCATCACCCTGCGAAGCACGAACCGAAGTCTCACCCAAAGCAGTATGGGGGGATGCAGGAACCAATTTTCTGCACCCTGATATGGTCGTGATGTCGGTCTATACTTCCTGATCCTTCCTTCGTGCAGATCGACAAGCCTTTAAGGCTTATCGATGTTCCTCCTCTTCCATCCTTCAGTACCTCCACAAAGGTACTCGACTGATCTTCACGTAGTCCTAACCTAAGGTCCAGGCACTTACGTGCCTCTGTGACTATGTTAATGTATAAGTTCCAAAGTTATCTTAAGTGTTTCCCTAATCTACCATGCATTTACAGTTGCCTTCGCATAAACCTTTACTCTTGCTTGCGTTCAATTAACAGATATAATCAAATACATTTGTGCATCAAATAAGCATTATAACGTAAACCCAGATCATAACATAATATAATCATATGCATTAAACAGAGACAAAACACACAGTGGTTGTAGAATATTTATCTTTATTGATATCTCAAGTTCATTACAAACTCTATCCGCCCTGTGCACAAAGCTGCAGGGGTTGCGCACTTAGCTACGGACTTCCACCCTACGCCTTTGCGCACTCAGCTGCAAAGCCTCTACCTATTCTAAGACTAAAGAACACTTAGAACTTCTTACCCAAAATCCTTCTTCTTGTTGCTACTCCCCTCCTCTTATACTCTACTAAGACTCCCTTTTTATACAATACCATGGTCCGCAAACCATGGGTAGATCTTTATAGCCTACATGATACTTCAAAAAACAAGGGTGGACAACCCTTTGACTTCTTCACGCTTCGTGACCACAAAATGCAGAGAGTTTACATCTTTATTAAAAAATTTGGGCCTTCTACCCCAAACATGGGCTTTTAGCCCCAAAACTGGCTCTTGGGGGAACCCATCCCCAATAGCCCCCCAACACAAATATGGTGACTCACCCTCCAGTCATTCTGCGGGCGCAAAGATCTTGGCAAGAAGACCCCCTAGCTTGACATGTACGACTGCTACCTTGGTAGTGCACTGCACGACCACCTACTTTATTTCCTCGACTAGTTGCTTTGTTGCTGGCCCTACACTGTTAGCCTGAAGCTTTTGCTGAGTCTCCTGCAAACTAGCCAGTTTGCCTTCAATGGAGGCCGTGACCAAGTAGGCATCATCCAACCAAGGGTTCAAGCACGTCTTCAGCACTGCCTGTGATGTAGGTAATGTTCCCTTTGCGGACAGAGGAAACCCCTCTAGCCCTAGAGTGGGTCTAGTCACAACAAGACAAAACAACATCTAATTTCCTTAATTAGTCATTGTTGAAAGAAAGAGCCTACCTCAAACCGGTGTTCAATGGAGCTTTCGTTGTACCGCTTCAGCTATCATTTCCTTTTCCTCGATGAGCAATTCACTTGAAAAAACACAAGAGAACAACAAAACACATAATAGAGCACAACAATGATCTATTCACTTACAGAGTCAAGGAACCATAAGCTATCAAGTATATTTTACACATGACATAGGAAATCACCATTGACTGTATTAAAATGAGCAAAAGCAAAGCTTACAACCAAGCCTTGACATCACAAGCTTCCTCGAAGGGTCCAGTCAGTATGTCTCTTCAAGCATTCACTCTCAAAAGGGTCTCCCAAAAGGTTAATAACTCTCTCTCTCACTCAAAATCACTAGTACAAGGCTAAGGCAATCCACAACCAATTTCTAGACTATTAATAATTCACACTGCAAACTATCAATCTCACACCAAAAATAGCCAATTTGCTTCATACCAAAAACTAGCTGATCATAGAAATGGGAAATGCTTTTATAAGAGGAGGAGCCTCCATAAATGAGGGAGAGGGAGCTTATCCCCAAGGGAGGTTTCTCAAAAGGCAGAACCACCATCCCAGAGGAGGAAAGGCAAACTTCCTTGACCCAACAACTAGTTCCAGGACCACCTAGAAGCATTATGTTTGAACTAATTCACCATATCTGGATCGTCGCGAGTCAAACACTGGGACTTAGAGACGACGTCGCGGGGTAGCAGTGTATTCAGGGCTATCATCGCAAGAAATATATTGAGGACTTGGGATGAGCCCTAAATCTGACCGTCGCAGAGAACAGATGTACCCCTACAATGGAATCACGACGTTCTAGTTCATTACGGGAAATCGTCACAGGCATAATGAGGTTTACTTGTAACGATCTTGAAACATGGTTAAAAAGGTCAATCTTCAGGATTAAAGAGAATTTTTTAATCTTCTTGAATGATTGGGAAGATGTGGACCCATTTGTTTGAGGTATAACACAAAGAAGATGTCGCTTAGGGACTGACTTTATCCGAGATCAGGGGATACAGGGTCAGTGACAAATTACTGTGTAACAGATGCCCCCTAAAGCATGAAGGCCGAGAGAGTGGGAGGGGTGAAATGCTTTATGAAACTATAACCGAATCGGAACACCATCGCAGAGAACCTGCAGGCACAAGTAAAACTGATATCTCTGAGAATGAAAGAAATACATGTAGTCTAGGCATGGGCACAACCATCCAAAAGAAAGATAGAATTGGTCTGTGGTATGGACGCAACCATCTAGTCAATAAGAACATATAAATAGAGGTATGGTCGCAGCCATCCAGAAAGACTCAGGTATGGTCACAACCATCCAATCAAAGAGTCATGTATGCAATCACAAACCAATCCACGCAACCTGAACTTATGTAATGTTAGTTCGGGGCCTTGAATCCCAAACAATCATAGTACAATTTCTAATATGCGAATAGATGTGCTAAAGTCGAGCATACTAGAAAATCGCTTGATTAACGGCCAATGATGTAAACCATTAACAAGCACAAGAGAGACCACTAGTAATGTCAATGTTTCTCAAGGTACCGTCAGTACAATCCACAAAATGTGAAGAATGATCTAAAGTCGAACACTTGTGGAATCACTCGATCGAAGACCAATAATGTAAGCTTGTCGTCGAGTGCAAAGAACTTGCCATTGAGGCATGCAAGCTCCAAGGTACTCGAAAGGAATCTCTAGATCAACTTCTTGGATAATGAGTTGATTTCGACAGGAAGTGAATTGTCGCAAGAGGGCCATAATGTTTCCCACATCAGTGACACAAGACAAGGAACAAGATGAAGATGAATGAAACAGAGAATCAGAGGAGGGTGTAAGGGTGAAAATTGCAGAAGGATTAAACTCTTGAACATATCGACGACACGACTCCAGAATACGGCAACATTTTGGTACCAAGGGATTGAAGGTCCGGCAGAGACGACAAGGATCAAATGGAATGAGGCAAAATGACAAACCCAAACCCTGGAAGGCCGATGATGATGTGAGGATATCCCAAACTCGGCGAGAGGAAAAAGTGTCGATGTTCAAGAGTGACTAGCTTCCGTAGGTAACCAATGGAATATTTCCAAATTTTTCCCCCACCATTGCTGGTGAGTACTCTAATTATTTTTGAAAAACAAGCTTGAAGGGGATAGCATATTCTTGCGATATAAGTTCATCCTTCAGACAAATCCAACCTAGTGAAATTTTAATGAGCCCTAGGGAGGAGAAGCTCGGGTCTCATCATGGTGATGAGTCCAATGTCGTCAGGGTTTAATGAGTCTAACATAGGTAAAACTCAGAGTCTTTTTCATTTTTAGAGAGTTTGAAAAAGACACGAAAAGAAAACGCCAGGGGGGTAATTTTCGTAAGTTTGTGTCTTTCAAGCTCGAAAAGGTAGAAAACGATACTCGAGAGAACCGCTAGACCATTTCGGTGAAGGAGTACTTTTCGTAAATAGTGTTTCCAGTCCAAAAAAGTAGAAAACTTATTGGAGACACAACATTTTGCAACCATGAATGAGCTCAAAACAACAAGGGCTCGACCATCTTTTCATTTTTTAAACGGTCGGAAAAGAGCTGAAAGCAGACCCCTATTTTTATTCTCTTTAACGAGTCAAAAAGGGAAAAACACTCGGCAATCTTTTCATCTTTTATGAGTCAAAAAAGAGCTTAAAGGTGACTCGTCAAATGTTTTGTGATATTCACCAAGCATGTAGCGATCATCTCCCACATCTAGGACACCTGTTACTGCACAAAGAAATCCAAGCATAAGCCTCGTTCAACAAGAATACGCGATTAATGTTCAAACCTAAGTCAAAACCCTAAAAACCTTAGAACAACCCTAAAAACCATAGTAAAAAACCCAAAACCATAGTCAAATCCCTAAATTTAAAAAAAAAGGCTATAACAAGGCATATGGTAAAACATAATTCACTTTGTTTTAGTTTTAACTGTGGTAAAACTCCAAACAACGCGTACCTTGCAAAATTGGGTTGTCAATTTCCGGAGCTGTGGTGGTTCATTGCATTCCAAACCTTCTCCAAGTAAGTGTACTGCCTTTTCCATTGCAATTTGAGTACATTTTAACCGTAAGTTCAACGTCTTGGCTGAGTTTGGGAAGAATTTTTGTTTCAAAAATTTGCCTCAGTCGTCATAGATTTTCCTTGCGGGGTTGCTACGACCTCGATTTCCAAATGGGCCAAAATCAGCATCGTCACAGGAAAGTGATGTACCCCTGCGACAATCTGAGAAATTGTGAACTGTTCAAATCAGACCGTCGCAGTTGTTTTAGAAATAGTTGCGACGAGCGCGGAAAACACAAAAAAATCTTTTTTACACAATTGTGGCATATGAAAATGGGTCAAACAACTTCTAATAAGAGAATGTTTGTGTGTGCAGGGTGCAAAATGGAATTCTCATGGCAAGAATGCACACATGATGAAGATGACAAGAGAGGGGCAGCTGATCCTCAGTGCTTGCATGTTCTCTAGAACTGCGGACTACTAAAATTATTCCTAACGCCGCCATTGAGAGTGAAATTAGACCTCCTAGAATTCTTAATTCGATCATGGAATCCAACAGAGGGTAACTTCATCATCCAAGGGTAGGAGGTTGAGTTTGACGCCACAAATATATATTTTCTGACTAGTTTATCATGATGAGGGGAGAGACCCCACATTGGCAGTGTGCGAATCACCAATGATACCTTAGACACGCTGATTGGCACAAAAATCACCCACTAGCGGTAAATTACAGATTCTAATAGTGAATGATTTGTCACTGTGTGTGTTTTTGTTCACGATCACAAGGGCAGCTAGTTCTTAGGCTCAACATGAGGCAACTAAAACACAACTGCGGTTGGCTTTAGATTGCCTCAATCCTACTATGTTGACTGGGCAGAGGCCGTGTCTTTGAACATGAAGAGGCAGTTGACCAAATGCTAGAGAGGCGAGACGAAGCAGTTTGGGTACAATTTGATTTTGATGCTGCTCATGCTCGAGCGAGTACACATACTTCAGTTACAGGACATGTGAGTGGGGTGGCCCGACCCACGAGAGACCTGAATAACTTGGTGGGTTGATGTGATGCCACAAGGAGGCAGCAGCCAGCCAGTGTCATGGGGTCTTGACTTCATGGAGTGGCTACATCATCAACAGGTGGTGGTTGAGGATTGGCCTTATGCAAGGACGGATTTCAGGGGAGACTTAGACATGCTGCTCCCGCCTGGAGAGCAGTGGGATGAGAGAGGTAAAATACTTGGTTTGACCGTCAAACTTTTTGTATTTTGGTTTTTTACTGCTTTTGGATTTTAAATGTACATGCCTTAATAATTATGCTCAATTTTTGTAGATATTTGACCTAAGAGACCAGTAGGTCTCACTCCTATGGCTCGGAGGGATAATAGAGAGGTTTCCTTGCCACCTCCAGGTGGAGATGTGGAGGGGGAGATAGCCCGGAACTTGGAGGGCTTGACTGAGGGGATCCCTGATTACAGAGGGTTCGAGGAGATCAAGATACAGTACAAACGACACACCGTGGGTGTGTCAAACATGATTCACAGACTACTCAAATGAGTAGTTCGGGCAGTGGTATGCTATAGAGAGCAATACCCATAGTAGACTCCTAGGTTTCCTTTTCTGGTGTTTTGAGAGACATGTGTCTCGCATTGTAACTTGAACATATACATTATTTTTTGAGCGCCACGGTGCGCAACACACGATATAAAACTATCTATGTTTTATTATTGTGTCTGAATGCTTGCATATAATGCTTTTTATAAAGTGTGTAAATGTTTGTTTAATACATGATTTTCCAATGCATCAGTTAACATATTTAGCCTTCTAGGAATGTGTTGATATGTAATGTAATCAAAATTTCTTTCCAGTAAGCGAACACGTAAATACAATCTTAAAATTTGAGGGTTTCTGATGGAATAACGCCCGTTAAGTTGAAGAACAAGAAGTTGAGAGTCCAGATTCACAATCAATGTATGAATATTGAGGTTAACAACCTCAACCAATAATTTGATGACAACGCTATATTCAGTGACATTGTTCGTGGTACACCCTAAACAAACACCTTGAAGGTCTACTAACTCATCGTGAGGATCATAGATCACCCATGCCACGACAGAAAGATTTCGGGTACTGCAACAGGCACCATTAGCAAAATTGATATAAGGTGCAACAAACATCTGCATAAGAAGTAAAAAAGACACAATAAGCAGCAATAATGCCTACACACCAAGCCAAACATGCACACACTAAAAAACACACTTATGTACACAGCAGATACATGAAAGACTCATGCATAATATTTTTAAGATAAAGCCCATTCCGGGGTTTCTCCAAAGGGTTCCCTTCATAATCAATTAGCTCATAGGCCCCTTTTTGTAGAACACATTTCATAATATAAGGCCCATGCCACATAGGTTAGAATTTGCCTACCCCCAACTTACCATTCGCTTGATCGTATAGTAGGACTAAATCTCCCTCAATGAAAGAATGAGGATTAACAATCTGATCGAAGTTAGTTTTCACTCTCTTCTTCTGTGCTTCGATAATTAAAGAAGCAAGTCAACGGGTCTCGTCCAAACGCTCTAGATAAAGAAGTCATTCTTCTACAGAAGTAGTATTCAGGAGTAATTCGACAACGAACTTGAGAGAAGGTATTTCGCATTCAATCGGAAGGGTAGCCTCCAAACCATAAACGAGTTGAAACAGTGTGAATCCGATTGCATCCTTCACTGAGGTATGGTAGGCCCATAAGGTGGAAAACAACATCAAGTGCAAATTAGACTTGTGCATTCCAATGGTACACTGAAGCATCGTAACCAACACCTTATTGACAGCTTTGACTTGGCCATTGGCCTGAGGGTAATAAGGTGTCGGACTATCGTGACGCAAGCCTAACTGGGTTGTTAACTTAGTCATCATATGACCACGGAAATGATAACGTGATCAGTAACAATAGCCTGAGGGATTTCAAAATGAGTAATCACATGATTGAATAGGAATTGCGCAACTATCTTATCGTCATTGGACAATGTAGGCATCACTTCAGCCCATTTTGTAAAATAATCAACGACAACAATAATATACCTATGCCCCCCGGCCGAGCGAGGGTTACAGGTCATGAAATTTATGCCCCATTTAGCAAAAGGGCCAACGATAATGATAGGATGCAAATGGGATGGTGGCGCATGCATCTCTCGTTGGTAAATTTGGCATGCGTGGCAGGAACGGACAACAATAATGCAATCATTAAAAATAGAGGGCCAAAAGTAACCAGCAAAAAGGATTTTTTGGGTAGTAGCATAACCAGACATATGACCCCCATAGGCACCATAGTGGCAGTCATTCAAGACTCGTTCAACTTCCTCGAACGTCAAACAATGACGGAGAACTGAATCAATGCCAAGACGGTACAAGGTGTCCCCAACAATAGGATAAGGCTGAGAATGGTGACGAATATGTCACTGAGCATCCTTAGACAAATTAGAATGGAAGGAATACATCTGGAGGTAGACAATAATGTCATTGTACCAGGGATTGAGGGTACTGATCAAGAAAAGGGTATCATTCGAAATGCAATCCTCTATTCGAGAGGGAACGGTAGCAGACGGTAACGAGCAAATCAACTCAGCGAAGACAAGGGACTTCTTGGACTTGGCAGTAGTAAACTCCAAATCGAACTATTGAAGGATAATGATCCATTTCGAGTACTTGTCCCCCAGCAATTGACGTGACAAGATGTACATCATCAGGTTACAATCTAAAATCATAGTTGTCGTACACAACAAAATATAATGACAGAAACGTTGGACAGCCTGAACAGCTGCCAAGGCGAGCTTCTCGACATAAGAATATCGAATCTCAGTGTCAAGGAGGTTGTGGCTAAGATAATAGATAACGTGCTCGGAACCATCATCGTTGTCTTGAACCAAAACCATGCCAATAGTGTTGTCGACAGTAGTGAGATAAAGGGTGTAGTCACGATGGTAGTCGGGTGGACGTAATAAGGGAAAAAAAATGAGAAG
The DNA here is from genome assembly GCA_000404065.3 of Pinus taeda. Lineage (NCBI taxonomy): Eukaryota > Viridiplantae > Streptophyta > Pinopsida > Pinales > Pinaceae > Pinus > Pinus taeda. The sequence continues at coordinate 116,599 of APFE031408737.1, forward strand.
TGCCTTGAGTTTCTCGAATGACTTTTGGGTAGTGTCATCCCAAACAAAGGGAGTGTCACGCTTAAGGTGACGCATATAACCTTTAGCAATCTCGACGTAGTTATGGATAAAATGACGTAGGAAATTGGCTTTGCCCTACAAACTTTGCAACTGATGCAAAGAAGCAAGAGGAGGGAGATTCAGGATAGCCTCAACTTTGAGGGGGTTGAGATGAATGCTCTCTTTAGAGACGACAAACCCAAGAACTCTGCCAGATTCGACGGAGAAGACACACTTATGTGGATTAAGATAGATACGGTAATGTCAACAACAAAGAAAAATCTCACTGAGGTAGTTTGGATGGTCAGAATGTTTAGCTGAATGAGCCGGGAGGTCATCCAGATATGGCTGAACAATGTGATGGATGTCATGAAATGCATAGGACATTATTCACTGGAAGGTGGCACTAGCATTTTTAAGGTCGAAAGGAAGCTTCTTATAAGCAAAGGTACCCAACAGGAAAATGAAGGCAGTTTTGTGTTGATCGGCAGGCAAAATATTAATCTAGTTGTAACCAGAAAAGCCGTCCATAAATGAGAAAATCTCACTCCCAACACAATCGTCAATGAGCTAGTCGATAAAGGGCGTAGGAAAATTATCCCTTGGACACGCACAGTTGATGTCACAGTAATCAACACAAACCCTAACAGTGCCCTGTTTTTTGGTCGCAGGGACAATATTAGAGACCTAGTCAGTCAGTGGGATCGAGTAAATAAACCCTGCCTTGAGAAGTTTTTAAACTTCTCCCTTAATAGTCGTGGCTTTTCTTGGATGCATGGGACATAAACGTTGGTGAACAAGCTTCACACCAGGGTACGTAGGTATCTCATGGATCACAATACTTGGGTCAATGCCAGGCATCTCCTCATATGACCAAGCAAAAACGTCACGAAACTCTTTGAAAAGGTTGGTATACAACTGAATCTCCCCGGGAGTACAAGTAACTCCAATGTGAATATTCTCAACAATCCTTGGTTTGATAGAGATGTCAATGGGCATAGTTTGTGTAATATTCCCCATATTGCCTTCAGAAAAAATTGCATGAATTTGAATAGACGTCTGAAACATTTGAAAGGGAATACAGGAAGCAAACTTCTCTAGATAGGTAGTCATGGCCCCATGGCTTGGGAGAAATGAGGAACGATGGTGATGATCAGACCAAGTAGGATCCTCAAAAGACATAGTCTCTAAAATTGCTTCATCGGAAGGAAAAGTCTCCTATAACGGATTCGAACAAACAATATCTCTAAGCCAAGGGGATTGCACATAGGTGTCCAGAGATCTTCTCAATGGAGTAGGATTGGAGGATGGAGCCGATGCTGAAACAATTTCTACATATTTGAGCTCGGCAGGACTCAACGGCATGACATCACCCCAGGAGTCTACCTGATCGACGGGGGGAATTACCCAAGGATCAGAACGGATAGAGATCATGTTAATGGGGGTGATGTTGGGAGGTGGGAGCGAAAATACACCCATAAGGGCAGGATCTTTGAAGAGTCTAGCACCCACACTTTCATAGGGAATGGTGGTATGCTCCACAAATGGAACATTGCCATCCGAAGAAGAAGAGGCGAAGAAGGACAGTTGATCAACCATGACAATTTTCCCTTAGTGGGGGAAATGGAGTACACGAAATAGAGATGAATCCACAGCACGCATGGTGTATGTCCAACTTCGACCTAACAAAAGGTTGTAAGTCAAATTTGCATCAACAACTTTTACTTCAACCTCAATGGTCTTCCCCTCTAGAGTGATAGACAAGCGCGGGAGGATACCAAAAGGATGAGAGTCTCTTCCATCGAAGGCTTCCAAAGTATTAGGAGATTGACTCAATGACAGGGAACCGATGGCCTTCGAACAAGCAACGGACATGATGCAAGTGGAGGCACCCTCATTAATAACAGTACGGTGAATATTCTTCGAGTTAATGATGACTTGGATGAGGAAAACAATCTAATGAGGCAATCACAGTACATGATTGTCAAGATTGAAAGTAATTAATTCCGAACCGACCGAGTCAATGCCACTAATGGATGATAACAAAGACTTCCGTTGGGAGGGACAACTCTGGAGGACTTCCAAAGCAGACATAGCCGAAGGAGCTTGGGCTAAGTCCTCAACAATGCTATAGTGTTGCGCGACACGACCATTGGGGTTATAAGAATATTTCTGGAGCACTCCCTTGGTAGGAGGTCGAATGATAGACTCAGTGCTGGGCTGTTCAATATGAAGAGGACCAGAACTATTAGAAAAATATTATATATGATAGAGAAATGCAAGGCATATAATATGCAGAAAAACACAAACACATAAAACTAGAGAGACAAAGATATACGTGGTTCACCTAGTTTGGGCTACGTTCACCCCGAACAATTAGTCCTTCCTTTCTATTATCCAGCAAAATGAAGAGACACAACCTACAACAGATCCGCTGTAATATCCTCTGTTTTCTCTCACAGTCTCACCTCTCCATTTCTCACTCTGAGAATACACATATCTCCGACAGTCTCAATACAATACCCTCATACAAAGAGAGGGGTTGCCTTCTAGGGCAAAAAACCCTAAACTAAACATAAATTCTACTGTCAGATCATCCACCTAATGAACGACCCAAATTGACTAGAAATTACTACACTTTTACAAGCCAATTTTACATCTATTTTTAGCTTCGGGGGCGCTGCCCCCAAAACCCCTGCCGAGGGAACCGTTGGCCCCCGACCCCCAGCTGGGGGAGTGAAACCCCCCCCACCCCAAACCCCGTGGGGGGACTAGCCCCCCCGTATGGAGGGGTGTACAATCTTCCTGGGGTATACATCTAGCTAAAACAAAGACCTTTAAATTAGGATGATAATCATGCTCCACACCCAACAATCTCCCACTTGGAGAATGACTGTAGCAACTCCACCGCTACTCCATTTACTGGACAATGACTCCTCTTTGGACCTAGATGTTTCTCATCTTCATCATCATCCTTGAAGACCAATTGAAACTAAGCATATTCTTAGTTTCTCCCTGGTTACAACTTTTGTTAGCATATCTGCAGGATTCTGGCTACTGTGTATCTTTTCCAGCTTCAACTCTCCATCTTCCAACACTGGTCATATGAAATGGTACTTGAGCTATATGTATTTAGTCCTGGAATGAAATGCCGAGTTCTTTGCAAGTTGAATGGCACTTTGGATATCATTGTATAACATGCCCATATCATGCTTCTTACCCAATTCATCCATAAAACTTTGTAACCAAATCATTTCTTTACTAGCCTCTATAGCAGCAACATACTCTGCTTCTGTTGTTGAAAGTGCAACAACACTTTGGATTTTTGAAACCCAACTAACAGTTGTTCTACCTATAGTAAATACATAACTTGTAGTGCTCCTCTTGTTATCTCTATCACCTGCCATATCTACATCAACATATCCCTGTAGAGAAATGTTTGAACCACCAAAGCACAATGCTTGATTTGTGGTACCTATCAAATATTTGAGAATCCATTTCATTGCCATCCAATGTTCTTTTCCTATATTTTTCATGTACCTGCTTACAACTCCCACTGCATGTGCAATATCAGGCCTTGTGCAGACCATTGCATACATTAAGCTTCCAACTGCTGATGCATATGGAACTTTAGACATATAATCCATGTCTTCTTGGGTCTTTTGGCACATTTCCTTGCTAAGTTTGAAATGGCTGGCAAAAGGTGTACTAACTGGTTTTGCATTGTGCATGTTAAGTCTTTTCAACACCTTTTGTATGTACTCATTCTGAGACAATGTTAATTTACGATTTTTTCTGTCTCTAGTTATTCTCATACCAAGGATTTGTTTTGCAGCTCCCAAATCCTTCAATGCAAATGAATTTGCCAATTTCTTTTGAGCACATTTATTTCCTGCATGTTAGATCCTAGAACAAGCATGTCATCTACATACAATAACAATATAATATATCTGCCATCATTTTGCTTTTTCAGATAAACACAATGATCAGATTGACATCTAGTATAACCTTGTTTAGACATAAACTTGTCAGATTTTAGATACCACTGCCTTGGAGCCTGTTTTAAGCCATACAAGCTCTTCTTCAACCTACACACTAGTTTCTCATTCCCTTTCACTTCATATCCTTGTGGCTACTACATATATATCTCTTCCTC